>JACEFZ010010954.1:215000-246635 GCA_014155875.1 Cepaea nemoralis | reverse complement strand
AGGGTGATAACAGCAATGCTAATAAACCCAATGATAGAATTTGTTTTGATAATGATCACATTTTCCAAACATGTGATTCCATTTGCTAAAATGATTTTCTTAGAAATGGTGTTAAAATATGGCTGGTACATACAATAACAATTGCATCCTGCACTGTTTAATAATATAGTAGGTGTAAAAAGGAGTTGGTTGTCTTTTTTTCTCCTTGCTTTTTTTTTAAATTTTACATATACTTTACTTGCAACATGCAATGTTCAATAATAGTAGAAGTAAAAGGAGTTGGTTATCTTTTTCTCCTTGCTTATTTTTTTTTCCTTTTGGTCTTATTTGTAAGGGTTCATTTATTTTTTCCCTTCCTCTTTTTTTTTAATTTTTTTTTTTAAAACTATTGTAAAAAGTAAATAAGCATCAGTATTAGCACAAATTTTTACAATCTTTACATTTTTGTTTCCCTTGCCACCCTCTCACCAATTTGGTTCCACTCCACAAATGCCATTACCCCCCTCTCTGGGCAATGATGGTAAAGGCAGGATAAATATTTGAACCAAACCGGTGTGGGTATCAGCAAAGGCAGCAACAAACCATGAGCAAGGGAAGGGGGGCACATGGGAAAGGGGTTTTGGTTTATTACTAATGATGATAATAATAATAATGACAGGAGGAGACATACTGAGGGTAATAACAGCAATTATAAAAAACAGCAATGGTAATAATAGTTATGAAAATGATAGACATTTTTACAATATGTGATTCCATTTGCTAGGATGATTTTCTTTGTAATGGTGTTAAACATAGCCTAGCAGGTACATACATATGCAAACTGCAGTTTTTAGTAATACTTGGAGTAAAGGAGTGAGTTATATTTTCCTCCTTGTTTTCTTTTTTCCTAAATGTAGGGGTTCATTCATATTTTCCTCTTTGCTCTCTCTTTCTTTTTTTTTACATAAAAATTAACCAAACATTTGTATTTGCATAAGTTTTTACAGTATCATTGGTTTGGTAACCATTTGTGATTTTGTATTTCTTTTATTCACCACTCACTCACATGATTCAAAGGGTGTGACAAAGAGAAAGGGACATGACAACTCTTAATAATGGTACAGGCTGGGCAAATGTTTGAAACAACTAGTGGGGGTTGTAGCAAAAGCAGCAAACCTTTGTACAAAATACTTCAAATCTGGGCTGTGTCTTCGGTTTTGGTGATGGTTTTGTGGTTTTCGTTCTCCTCGTGGTCTTCGTCGGTGTCTTCGTCGGTGTTGATATAAAGTGGTCCTTCATTGTCGCTGTTTTCATGCTGTTTTGTAGCGGCTTTCTTGTATGGTTTGGAAGGGGAAGGGGAAGATCTTCCCTCCTCTTCTCTTATGTCTTTGTTGTTTGAGGAATTCCTACTCTCTGCCCACTGTCTTTTTCTGCCGTAGTTGACGGTTTGGAAGCCGTCGTCGTTGGCTTCTTGTGGAGCTGTTTTTGTTTGAGCAGTTTCTACGGCTGTCTCCGTTGTCACCGGTCTGCCAGCTACCTCGACGTCATCTTGGACAGCGTTGATTTGCTATGTGTGGGCCTTCCCCATGATTGCCGGGAATTCCTCTTGTGATAGTTCAGAGGTTTTCTTATTATTGTCTTTCTTCTGCCGCCTTGTCGGGCATTTGTTAGACCAGTGATCGTCTAGGCTGCAATATGGGCACTGAGTCCGGCGACCGGGCATAGAGAACATTATGCGGTGGTCGCCTGTTATTTTCCCTGGCGCCGTGATCTTTGCGTAATGCGGCACCGGTTTTGTGGGGGTACACAGCACGCCCCACTTGCCGCCACCGTACTGGATTCTGAAGACTTCCGCGTTTTCGTCTCCAATTGTCTTTTCGACTATAACTTAACTCCCTGTGGAGAAATAGTGTTGGGAAGCCAATGAATCGTAACTCGGTCCCTTTCTCGTTCCAGGTGCTCTATTGATAGCTCCAGTCCCTCCGCCGGCAGCTTAACTGTTTTGCCATGAAGGCCTTTGTATACTGCCACATGTGCCGCCTGTGTCAGGTTGACATACCACCGAGTAGGTACTTCATACCGGTATACATCAGTAATGCCGCCATGTGGTACTCCACATGGGCCCAGCAGCGTGCTGTAGATTAACGAAGGCGTGGCCTTGGCCGCAGCGCCAGGGCCGGTAAATGTAATGACCAACGTACCTTTGTTGTGCAGTGGTCTTCCCTCCAGGAAATGATCAATGTCGATGGAATCCATTTTGACGACTGGTGCCATTCTTGGAAAGTACTGATGAAATCCGGAATAAACACAATGAATGCAAATGAAACACAAGATTTACTCCGCAAGGCCACACTTAAGAAATTATCCCTAAAAGTATGATCTTCCAGCTCGGTATAAACTACTCTGTCTATTCCGAGCCAGCTCGGTATAAACTCTCCCTTCCTCTAATGTATTGCTTTGAAATACTCTAATTCACTGCATCTATGATGGCACCAAATTCGTCTAATTTACTGCATTGAATTACTCTTAATTTACTGCATCAAATTCCTTTAATTTATTGTATTTTAATTCCTCTACCTGCCTACACTGATTTAATTAAATTACTCTAATTGATCACTTTGCTTGCAGTGAGTTCCTCTATATTCTTATTCATTTGTAATGGTTAAAATATGGTCCATTTTTTAATCTTCTCATGCATGTGATGGGTGAGTGAGTAAGTGAAACCATTTGTCAGAGATATAACCACTGAGGGTAACACCATTAGTCAGAGATATCACCAAAAAGGGTATCACCATTAGTCAGATATATCACCATTGAGGGTGTCACCATTAGTCAAAGATATCACCACTGTGGGTGTCACCATTAGTCAAAGATATCACCACAAGGGTAACACCAATAGTCAAAGATATCACCACACAGGGTAACACCATTAGTCATAGATATCACCACTGAGGGTGACACCATTAGTCAGAGATATCACCACTGAGGGTGTCACCATTAGTCAGAGATATAACCACTGAGGGTAACACCAATAGTCAAAGATATCACCACACAGGGTAACACCATTAGTCAAAGATATCACCACTAAGGGTGTCATCATTAGTCAAAGATATCACCACTGATGGTGACACCATTAGTCAAAGATATCACCACTGAGAGTGACACAATTAGTCAAAGTTATCACCACTGAGGGTGACACCATTAGTCAAAGATATCACCACTGAGGGTGTCACCATTAGTCAGAGATATCACCACTGAGGGTGTCACCATTAGTCAGAGATATCACAACTGAGGGTGTCACCATTAGTTAAAGATATCACCACTGATGGTGACACCATTAGTCAAAGATATCACCACTGATGGTGACACCATTAGTCAAAGATATCACCACTGAGAGTGACACAATTAGTCAAAGTTATCACCACTGAGGGTGACACCATTAGTCAAAGATATCACCACTGAGGGTGTCACCATTAGTCAGAGATATCACCACTGAGGGTGTCACCATTAGTCAGAGATATCACAACTGAGGGTGTCACCATTAGTTAAAAATATCACCACTGATGGTGACACCATTAGTCAAAGATATTACCACTGAGGGTGACACCACTAGTCAAAGATATCACCACTGATGGTGACACCATAGTCAAAGATATCACCACTGAGGGTGTCACCATTAGTCAAAGATATCACCACTGAGAGTGACACAATTAGTCAAAGTTATCACCACTGAGGGGACTCCATTAGTCAAAGATATCACCACTGAGGGTGTCACCATTAGTCAGAGATATCACAGCTGAGGGTGTCACCATTAGTCAAAGATATCACGACTGAGGGTGTCACCATTAGTCACAGATATCACCACTAGAGGGTGTCACCATTAGTCACAGATATCACCACTGAGGGTGTCACCATTAGTCAAAGATATCACCACTGAGGGTGCCACCATTAGTCAGAGATATCACCACTGAGGGTGTCACCATTAGTCAAAGATATCACCACTGAGGGTGTCACCATTAGTCAAAGATATCACCACTTAGGGTGTCACCATTATTCAGATATATCACCACTGATGGTAACACCATTAGTCAAAGGTATCATCATTGAGGATAACATCATCAGTCGACGTGAACACATGCGTATAGTAGAGGTGAACCCCACCAATAACTCCAAGCCGACGTGAACACATGCGTATAGTAGAGGTGAACCCCACCAATAACTCCAAGCCGACGTGAACACATGCGTATAGTAGAGGTGAACCCCACCAATAACTCCAAGCCGACGTGAACACATGCGTATAGTAGAGGTGAACCCCACCAATAACTCCAAGCCGACGTGAACACATGCGTATAGTAGAGGTGAACCCCACCAATAACTCCAAGCCGACGTGAACACATGCGTATAGTAGAGGTGAACCCCACCAATAACCCCATGCCTAGTGGCTTTTAAACAAAGAAGCCATACACATTATGTTGCCCGAATTATTGCCTGGCACAAAACCGATTGGACCCGCCTAGTTGCTATCGCCTCACTATGTTTATGCAAACAGAAAGAGTTCGTGTTAACTTTGAAATTACAGAGGGATAACAGATGTTCCATGTTGGTACAATACCTGTGACTATGTGGTATAATTGTTTCAGCTGAAGTATTATTCATGTGTTCACTTCATGTTTCAGCTGAAGTATTATTCATTTGTTCACTTCATGTGATGTATAACCCTGCAGTATGCGCCTGACGAGATATGGTGAAATATGCCAGGCAATAAATCATGCAATATTTTTGTTGTAGCTTCTATATTTAAATTCACTAAGGGAATAGATAGTTTTGAATAGTGGCTTTTACTGGAGACAGACGGACAAGTGACTCAATCAATGGTACAGCGGATATTGATGGACGCAGTCGTAGGGTGCACGCGGAGTCGAAGTCATCTGCAGCACTGCCACATTACCATCAGTGACGTTCGGACAAACGAAGACCACTGGGTGCCAACAATCGGTGATTCTGCATCTTTGGGGTAAAACACCACAGTTATTTCCCTTCACTGGGACTGTGCTCCCGAAGCGCTGCCGGTGTAACCGCCAGAGGGGAAATTGAGAAGACTAGGTCAGAATTTATTTATTTATTTATTGTGTGTGTGTGTGTGTGTGTGTGTGTGTGTGTGTGTGTGTGTGTGTGTGTGTCTTCGCGCGCGCGCATATTCTATTTACAGGACATTGCAGACAACTCCAGCAATTTTCAGCTACTGTTGATGTCTTGGCATGTCTTTTCATGCTGTTTTGTAGCGGCTTTCTTGTATGGTTTGGAAGGGGAAGGGGAAGATCTTCCCTCCTCTTCTCTTATGTCTTTGTTGTTTGAGGAATTCCTACTCTCTGCCCACTGTCTTTTTCTGCCGTAGTTGACGGTTTGGAAGCCGTCGTCGTTGGCTTCTTGTGGAGCTGTTTTTGTTTGAGCAGTTTCTACGGCTGTCTCCGTTGTCACCGGTCTGCCAGCTACCTCGACGTCATCTTGGACAGCGTTGATTTGCTATGTGTGGGCCTTCCCCATGATTGCCGGGAATTCCTCTTGTGATAGTTCAGAGGTTTTCTTATTATTGTCTTTCTTCTGCCGCCTTGTCGGGCATTTGTTAGACCAGTGATCGTCTAGGCTGCAATATGGACATTGAGTCCGGCGACCGGGCATAGAGAACATTATGCGGTGGTCGCCTGTTATTTTCCCTGGCGCCGTGATCTTTGCGTAGTGCGGCACCGGTTTTGTGGGGGTGCACAGCACGCCCCACTTCCCGCCACCGTACTGGATTCTGAAGACTTCCGCGTTTTCGTCTCCAATTGTCTTTTCGACTATGAACTTAACTCCCTGTGGAGAAATAGTGTTGGGAAGCCAATGAATCGTAACTCGGTCCCTTTCTCGTTCCAGGTGCTCTATTGATAGCTCCAGTCCCTCCGCCGGCAGCTTAACTGTTTTGCCATGAAGGCCTTTGTACACTGCCACATGGGCCGCCTGTGTCAGGTTGACAGTACCACCGAGTAGGTACTTCATACTGGTATACGTCAGTAATACCGCCATGTGGTACTCCACATGGGCCCAGCAGCGTGCTGTAGATTAACGAAGGCGTGGCCTTGGCCGCAGCGCCAGGGCCGGTAAATGTAATGATCAACGTACCTTTGTTGTGCAGTGGTCTTCCCTCCAGGAAATGATCAATGTCGATGGAATCCATTTTGTCGACTGGTGCCATTCTTGGAAAGTACTTGATGAAATCCGGAATAAACACAATGAATGCAAATGAAACACAAGATTTACTCCGCAAGGCCACACTTAAGAAATGATCCCTAAAAGTATGATCTTCCAGCTCGGTATAAACTACTCTGTCTATTCCGAGCCAGCTCGGTATAAACTCTCCCTTCCTCTAATGTATTGCTTTGAAATACTCTAATTCACTGCATCTATGATAGCATCAAATTCGTCTAATTTACTGCATTGAATTACTCTCTACTTACTGCATCAAATTCCTCTAATTTATTGTATTTTAATTCCTCTACCTGACTACACTGATTTAATTAAATTACTCTAATTGATCACTTTGCTTGCAGTGAGTTCCTCTATTTTCTTATTCATTTGTAATGGTTAAAATATGGTCCATTTTTTAAATCTTCTCATGCATGTGCTGAGTGAGTGAGTAAGTGAAACCATTAGTCAGAGATATAACCACTGAGGGTAACACCAATTAGTCAGAGATATCACCAAACAGGGTATCACCATTAGTCAAATATATCACCATTGAGGGTGTCACCATTAGTCAAAGATATCACCACTGAGGGTGTCACCATTAGTCAAAGATATCACCACACAGGGTAACACCAATAGTCAAAGATATCACCACACAGGGTAACACAATTAGTCAGAGATATCCCCATTGAGGGTGACACCATTAGTTGGAGATATCACCACTGAGGGTGTCACCATTAGTCAGAGATATAACCACTGAGGGTAACACCAATAGTCAAAGATATCACCACACAGGGTAACACCATTAGTCAAAGATATCACCACTAAGGGTGCCATCATTAGTCAAAGATATCACCACTGATGGTGACACCATTAGTCAAAGATATCACCACTGAGAGTGACACAATTAGTCAAAGTTATCACCACTGAGGGTGACACCATTAGTCAAAGATATCACCACTGAGGGTGTCACCATTAGTCAGAGATATCACCACTGAGGGTGTCACCATTAGTCAGAGATATCACAACTGAGGGTGTCACCATTAGTTAAAGATATCACCACTGATGGTGACACCATTAGTCAAAGATATCACCACTGATGGTGACACCATTAGTCAAAGATATCACCACTGAGAGTGACACAATTAGTCAAAGTTATCACCACTGAGGGTGACACCATTAGTCAAAGATATCACCACTGAGGGTGTCACCATTAGTCAGAGATATCACCACTGAGGGTGTCACCATTAGTCAGAGATATCACAACTGAGGGTGTCACCATTAGTTAAAAATATCACCACTGATGGTGACACCATTAGTCAAAGATATTACCACTGAGGGTGACACCACTAGTCAAAGATATCACCACTGATGGTGACACCATTAGTCAAAGATATCACCACTGAGGGTGTCACCATTAGTCAAAGATATCACCACTGAGAGTGACACAATTAGTCAAAGTTATCACCACTGAGGGTGACTCCATTAGTCAAAGATATCACCACTGAGGGTGTCACCATTAGTCAGAGATATCACAGCTGAGGGTGTCACCATTAGTCAAAGATATCACGACTGAGGGTGTCACCATTAGTCACAGATATCACCACTGAGGGTGTCACCATTAGTCACAGATATCACCACTGAGGGTGTCACCATTAGTCAAAGATATCACCACTGAGGGTGCCACCATTAGTCAGAGATATCACCACTGAGGGTGTCACCATTAGTCAAAGATATCACCACTGAGGGTGTCACCATTAGTCAAAGATATCACCACTTAGGGTGTCACCATTATTCAGATATATCACCACTGATGGTAACACCATTAGTCAAAGGTATCATCATTGAGGATAACATCATCAGTCGACGTGAACACATGCGTATAGTAGAGGTGAACCCCACCAATAACTCCAAGCCGACGTGAACACATGCGTATAGTAGAGGTGAACCCCACCAATAACTCCAAGCCGACGTGAACACATGCGTATAGTAGAGGTGAACCCCACCAATAACTCCAAGCCGACGTGAACACATGCGTATAGTAGAGGTGAACCCCACCAATAACTCCAAGCCGACGTGAACACATGCGTATAGTAGAGGTGAACCCCACCAATAACTCCAAGCCGACGTGAACACATGCGTATAGTAGAGGTGAACCCCACCAATAACTCCAAGCAGACGTGAACACATGCGTATAGTAAGGTGAACCCCACCAATAACTCCAAGCAGACGTGAACACATGCGTATAGTAGAGGTGAACCCCACCAATAACTCCATGCCTAGTGGCTTTTACACAAAGAAACCGTAAACAATATGTTGCCCGAATTATTGCCTGGCACAAATCCGATTGGACCCGTCCTAGTTGCTATCGCCTCACTATGTTTGTGCAAACAGAAAGAGTTCGTGTTAACTTTGAAATTACAGAGGGATAACAGATGTTCCATGTTCGTACAATACCTTGTGACTAATGTGTTAAAATTGTATCAGCTGAAGTATTATTCATTTGTTCACTTCATGTGATGTAAAACCCTGCAGTATGTGCCTGACGAGATGTGGTGAAATATGCCAGGCAATAAATCATGCAATATTGTTTTGTAGCTTCTATATTTAAATTCACTAAGGGAATACATTGTTTTGAATAGTGGCTTTTACTGGAGACAGACGGACAAGTGACTGCAATCAATGGTACAGCGGATATTGATGGACGCAGTCGTAGGGTGCACGCGGAGTCGAAGTCATCTGCAGCACTGCCACAATACCATCAGTGACGTTCGGACAAACCAAGGCCACTGGGTGCCAGGAATCGGTGATTCTGCATCTTTGGGGTAAACCAGCACAGTTATTTCCCTTCCCTGGGACTGTGCTCCCGAAGCGCTGCCGGTGTAACCGCCAGAGGGGAAATTAGAAGACTAGGTCAAAATTTATTTATTTATTTATTTATTGTGTGTGTGTGTGTGTGTGTGTGTGTGTGTGTGTGTGTGTGTGTGTGTGTGTGTGTGTGTGTGTGTGTGTGTGTCTTCGCGCGCGCGCATATTCTATTTACGGGACATTGCAGACAACTCCAGCAATTTTCAGCTACTGTTGATGTCTTGGCAAGTTTTACAATCAGTAGTCTGCCATTGCTTTCTAAAAGACCGGCTCACATACCTTTCCGCAAGAAATCAAGAAACAACCGAGCGATCCGCTACCGAATCTTGCGCAGCTGTGTTTTGTACGTAGTATACGGGATTACGAATAGCGTCTCTTACGCCTTCGCCAGGGAGGACGGCAGATCAGAATTAGGAATGAGGAAATTATAAGACTAGGTCAGAATTAGTAATGACAAAATTATAAGACTGGGTCAGAATTATAATTAGGACATTATAAGACTAGGCCATAATCAGGAATGAGTAAATTAGAAAATGCACTTCATTAAAGAAGGTCAGATGACACGGTTAGACCACCTCACAGGAATGCCCTGGTACCAATTTCTACAAAGAGCCACAGTGAATAAATAGTATAATACAGAGCAAAAACAATGGGGATTGGGGGGGGGGGGGGGGGGGAAGAGAACCACGGAAAAGATGGCGTGATGGTATCAAAAACAATCTTAGAGAAATGCATGCCAACTTACAAAGAGCATTAGAGAGGGCGCATAAAAGATGTCCACATCTCCCTCCAACCTTTCACTGAGGAAAAGGGGGAAGACAAGAAGACGAAGACGCTGGGCGTGTTTTAGCTGTCGGGGAAATCTTTGTCTGCCACAACGCAGGGCGTGTCCACTGTCGGGGAAATCTTTGTCTGGCATAACGCAGGGCGTGTCCACTGTCGGGGAAATCTTTGTCTGCCACAACGCAGGGCGTGTCCACTGTCGGGGAAATCTTTGTCTGGCATAACGCAGGGCGTGTCCACTGTCGGGGAAATCTTTGTCTGGCATAACGCAGGGCGTGTCCACTGTCGGGGAAATCTTTGTCTGGCATAACGCAGGGCGTGTCCACTGTCGGGGAAATCTTTGTCTGCCACAACGCAGGGCGTGTCCACTGTCGGGGAAATCTTTGTCTGCCACAACGCAGGGCGTGTCCACTGTCGGGGAAATCTTTGTCTGGCACAACGCAGGGCGTGTCCACTGTCGGGGAAATCTTTGTCTGGCACAACGCAGGGCGTGTCCACTGTCGGGGAAATCTTTGTCTGGCACAACGCAGGGCGTGTCCACTGCTGTAGAGCTGATGGGGTGTCTCTAATTGTTCGCAGTCCTAAGTTTGGCAATAGGGAATATTGTAGCAACTGGAAAGTTGGGCATTGGGGAATGTCGTGACAACTGGAAAGTTGGGCATTGAGGAATATCGTGGCAACTGGAAAGTTGGGCATTGAGGATTATCGTGGCAACTGGAAAGTTGGGCATTGAGGAATATCGTGGCAACTGGAAAGTTGGGCATTGAGGAATATCGTGGCAACTGGGAAGTTGGGCATTGGGGAATGTCGTGACAACTGGAAAGTTGGGCATTGAGGAATATCGTGGCAACTGGAAAGTTGGGCATTGGGGAATATCATGACAACTGGAAAGTTGGGCATTGAGGAATATCGTGGCAACTGGAAAGTTGGGCATTGGGGAATGTCGTGGCAACTGGAAATTTGGGCATTGGGGAATATCGTGGCAACTGGAAAGTTGGGCATTGGGGAATGTCGTGACAACTGGAAAGTTCGGCATTGAGGAATATCGTGGCAACTGGAAAGTTGGGCATTGGGAAATGTCGTGACAACTGGAAAGTTGGGCATTGAGGAATATCGTGGGAACTGGAAAGTTGGGCATTTAGGAATATCGTGGCAACTGGAAAGCTGGGCAATGGGGAGTATCGTGGCAACTGGAAAGTTGGGCATTTAGGAATATCGTGGCAACTGGAAAGTTGGGCATTGGGGAATATCGTGGCAACTGGAAAGTTGGGCATTGAGGAATATCGTGGCAACTGGAAAGTTAAGCATTGGGGAATCTCGTGGCAATTGGAAAGTTGGGCATTGGGAAATGTCGTGACAACTGGAAAGTTGGGCATTTAGGAATATCGTGGCAACTGGAAAGTTGGGCATTGGGGAATATCATGACAACTGGAAAGAACTTTGGGGAAAAAGACAGAGACAGACCAAGAGAAATGATGCTGGTTGACTGAGACGGTGGCATGGAGGGATATCTTCAGCAGAGTTGATCCAGAACACCATAGACAGAGATATGTGGAAAAATATGAACGCCTACGCCAGCTGGCTAGGGACATGATGATGATGATGATGATGATGATGATGATGATGATGATGATGATGATGATGGATGATGGTGATGGTGATGATGATGATGATGATGATGATGATGATGATGATGATGATGATGATGATGATGATGATGATGATGATGATGATGATGATGATGATGATGATGATGATGATTGTCAGAGTCTTGCATAACACAAGACAAGTAGCTCGTTTTCTGGCAAGTGTGAAGTAATATCAAACTATCAAATCACACGAAGTGAATATCCGAAAGTATTATTCACACGCTTTATTGACGCGCTGCATTAATTATCGCACAAACATCGCGCACTGACAATCTATAGCAATCATTTCAACATGAACAAGAGCACTACAATACATAATAATACATGCAAGCAATAAACATCTTACTTACAGTTAAACTATACAAACATTCGACTCAGTCTTCCACTGTCGTACCGGCTAGCTCTCAAGGCAGATTCAAACTCAACTCGCATTCCCTTGCGACCTGTCCGTTCAACGATCTAAGCCCGTCTCCCAGTTCTGGCGTCTTACACGCTTACACGCTCGCGTCAGCTGGTGTCCCCTGCACGGTTCACGGGGTGAACTCAATTGCTGTGCGTGGCTACCTATCCGGGCGTCGGTAACGACGCCGCGTTCTCTCTGCCGTGTTTAACATTACTCAGGGTTGCGTGTTGTTATGTTGTCTGGCGTTGGTACAGACAACGCGTCGCAACCTCGGATGTGAGACCTTGACACTCTCCACACCCCTTTTCCATGAAAGGATTTCCTTACATGTATAATATATCTCTAGGTGTTCTTAAACATGTCAAAGTCGAACATTATACATTAACAATTATCATAAATATATACAGGTGAATAGTCAACAATATGTATACACCACTTATGTTGCACTATGAAGTACAACAGTCAAGTACAATCTATTTAATGGGCATTACCTCGCTGTGACCCAGATAGTCCGGTAGGTATCGGCTAAACTGGCCCCTACCTCACAACCAAGAACAAAAATACTAAAATAATCAGGTCAAGCCGTGAGCATCTCCCTCTGATATGACTCCTCCATCAGACCTCTATTTAGAGTTTCTAATGAAGGTCAACAGTTTTGGCAATATACTGTCCATATCTAAACGATGTTACATTGACATGTTATTTATCAAGCACACATGTTAATGGTTACAATACATATTTACATATCACCAACAATTTAGAATAATGTCCCCTGGTTATTATACAGAAAATTTAGGAACAATAATTTATCGTCGTTTACAAGACATAAATTACAATTGCAAACTCATTTCTTAGTGTCCTAATTTGATCCTTATTGACAAATGTGCACAAAAAGTCACGTTTGTAAAGAAGCAATCAAGTTATGATGCTGAGATTACATCCTATACAAATCAACATATACAATTCCGTATATGGGAATATTTTAAATCACATTTTAATACAACGTCATACATTTATATACTTTTAATAATATGCAAAAACTCGGAAGTATACAGCTGTACTATTACATGTGTTGTGATGTCATTCAAACAAAGCTGGTCCGTTCTGGATGGATCTTCTATAAACGGAGTAGTAATTGTTACTATCAGCTGTTGGATCATCTCTTCCGCCTTCTGCTCGGATTGTACTGTCGCAGTCATCTTTCGTACCTTGTTAAAACGTCTTGGGCACCTCGGTCTGGATACTTTAGGATTACCTCACGTTTTAGTGGCTTGGTAACTTCTTTGATCCTGTAGTGTTGTCCCGTGACACTTCTCCGTAGTGTCTGGTTGTTATAATATTTATTTACAATAATAATTACATTCTTTCTCATATCTCACAGTTATACAACACATTAGTTTACATAATACTGATTTCATTCTTTCACATATCTCACAATTATACACGCATTCATTCGCATGATAATAATAAGAATCACAATATGTACATAAATTATATACATTGGGAGATACAATCTTCCCCATCACAATGGTGTACCCAGCGTTACTGACACATTGTCACAATTGGCTGTGGTACTGAGCACTATCTACGTTGCAGTTTTATACACCCTCTGCACTGTGCTCTGGTGTCGACTGGGTATTAGGTTCGTTGTATGGACATCTCGACAAAAGGTCTGCAAGACAGTTTTGTGAACCTTTTATGTGATTAACCTCATAGCTATAGTCCTGCAGAAGAAGGGACCATCTTGCCACCCTGCTGTTACTAGGCGTTCCTCTGGTAACAATTGTCAGCGGAGTATTATCTGTTTCAATAATGAAATGTTTGCCTAAATGTCGTGTTCATGGAGAAGCACACCTCCAATAGCTACGGAGCTCGCATCACATCTTAATCTAAAAGTAATATTCAAATTTGGCAATTTCAAAATAGGTGATTTAGAAAAATAAGAAAGAATTTTTGTAAATGCTGGCCTTAAACATTCACTGTTTACAATCACATTGGGGTGTTTATTTGTTAGTAGATCAGTGAAACATTTGGTCAATTCAGCAAAGCGAGGAATAAACTGTCTATAATAGTTTAACAGACCTAACACACTTCGCAACTGTTTCTTAGTTGTCGGAAGCGACAATTTCAAAATTCTGGACATGATGTTATCGTCAGTTGATATAAAGCCATTTGAGATCTTATAGCCCAAAAATGAAATTTGCTGAAAGGCTATATCCACTTTGGAAGGTTTTACAGTCAGTCCATGATGTCTAATTCTGTCAAATGTCTGCAACTGTCAGTTTGTGTCTGAGTCAGTTTAGGATTTACCTTAATGTCTTGTAAGTTGGTCGTCGTGTCAAGAACTGGTGTCGGTATCTCGTCAGTGTCGTTGTCGTCCGTCTGGTCCACTATGGAGGTGCTTGCTGCAGTCTCTACTTGTTCGTCTTGCCTGTGGTGATATGGTTTGAGCATGTTAATGTGAAAAATTTTATATTTGTCCCTAACTGCAATTTCGTAGCCTACCGTCGAAATTTGTCGTAGTGCTTTGAACGGTCCTTGCCATGAGTCAGTTAGGAGATGTCTATCACTTGGCAAAAGAAGAAGAACGTTCTGTCCTGGCTTAAGTGTAATAGTTCTATTTCCTCTGTTAGCATATTGTCGGTAAATAGCTCCTGACTTTTGAAGAGCGTCTTTATTTCAATCAATCAATCATGTGCCATGCCGGAAAGCGTGGGCGGTCATGATTCGCCATTTCACTCGATCACCAGAGTCGTGGATCAGCTCAGTGTTCCTGTCTCGTCCATGCCATATGGCCAAGCCATCCAGGTATTTTCCTCTCGGTCTTCCTCTTGGTCTGTTCCCTTCGATCTTGCCAGCTGTCACTAAGTTCTCCAGTCCATTTCTTCTCATAACATGTCCAAAAAATTTTGACTGTCTACGTCTAATTTCTCTAATCAATCTACGATTTTCATTTGTCTCTTGTAGTACTTGGTCATTGGTTTTTCTATCTGTCCATGGTATTCTTTGCATTTTCCTCAGAAACCACATTTCTGCAGCCATCAGATGTTTTTCAGCTTGACTGCACATTGTCCAAGTTTCACATCCATACAAAAGAACAGGCTCTATGTATCCCCTCAACACTCTTTTTCTCGTTTCAATTGACATCATTTTATTGGTCAGAATGTTTTTCATCTTGCTAAAGGCTACTTTCGCAATGGCGATTCTTGTTCTAATCTCTTCAAGGCATCTGCCATCAGATGTTATGACTGTTCCGAGATAATTGAACCGATTCACTTGTTGAAGAATATTCCCATTTACTTGTATATTACATTGTGGTACTTCGTTCTTCCTAGTGACGACCATAACCTGTGTCTTCCTACAATTTAATTCCAACCCCAGCTGCTCACTGTGTACAACCACAGCGTCTACTAATTGTTGCAGATCCTGTGCATTGTCTGCAATCAATACTGTATCATCTGCATATCTAATGTTATTTATGTTTCGTCCTCCAATGCTGATTCCATTTAGGTCTTCTACATTTCTGAAAATATTTTCACTGTATAGGGAAAAAAGATCTGGAGACATTACACATCCCTGCCTAACACCTCTCTTAATAGGTTGGTATTGTCCTACTTCATTATCAATTCCTTATGGCAGCTTGTTGTTTCCAATATATGTTTTTTATAAGTCTAATGTCTTTCCCATCAATTTGTAGATCTGCAAGCATATCCACAATGTTGACATGTCTAACTCTATCAAAAGCCTTTGTGTAGTCAATAAAGCAAAGATGTATATCCTTGTTTACTTCTAAAGCACGTTCAATAACTGTTCGCAGCATATACACAGCATTTACTGTACCCTTTCCTTCTACAAAACCACATTGTTCTTCCCCTATTTCAGGTTGTATTTTCTTCCTCACTCTTTGCATGATAATTCGTAACAAAATCTTTGTGATGTGACTCATTATACTAATTGTTCTATGTTGATCACATTCTAAGGTTCCTGATTTCTTTGGGATTGCAATAAATACAGAATTACATAATTCAGAAGGTATATCTCCAGTATCATATAATGTGTTCAGCAGTCTAGTGACTTGCTCTAGATCCAAATTCTTCTAAAGCTTTAATCATTTCTGTTGTGATGTTATCTGCACCGGGGGCCTTGCCAGCTTTCATATGCTTAAGAACATTTTGAACCTCCATCTTTAAAATTGCTGGTCCTTCATTATTAAATCTAATAGCATACTGTTCCTCTCTGTTATCATTATACAGGTCTTTCACATAATCTGTCCATACATGTAGAATCTGATCTTTTTCTATTATGATTTTGCCATCTTTAGTTTTTAGACAGCCTGTTGATGTACTTGTTCTTTTATTAGTAAGCTTCCTGAATTCTTTTGTGTACTAATTTGGTATTTTGACTGTTGTGTTGTTTTTCAATTTCTAAGCACTTTTCCTCAAGCCATGATTCTTTTGCCTTCCTACATAATATTCTGACTTGTCTGTGAATTTCTTCATATTTGGCAGGATTATTTTTGTTGAGTCTTCTTGTTTCCATTAAGTGTAAAATTTCCTCAGTCATCCATTTCTTACGACCCACCTTCTTTAATTTTGGAATAGTTGTTTCTGCAGCCACATTGATTGAATTCTTTAACATTTCCCATTGATCATCCACATCCTGGAATAGGATCTCTAGATCAGACAATATTTCAAATCTGTTCTGTACTTCTATGTTGAATTTGTTTTGTATTTCCTTGTCATTACTCAATGTACACAAATCATATTTAGTGTTCCCTGTTGTATACTTAACTTTCTTCAACTTTATCCTCAATGTTCCTGTGAGTAATCTGTGGTCACTATAACAATCAGCACTGGGAACTGTTTTTGCTACTGTTAGGGCGTTTCTAAATCTTCTGCTAATGAGAATGTAGTCAATCTGGTTTCTAATCCTGCTATCAGGACTCCTCCATGTCCATAATCTTCTAGGGTGTTGTTTGAAATAGGTGTTTCCTACAATCATTTCCTGTTCTTTTGCCCACTCTACTAGTCTGTATCCTCTTTCATTTCTCTCTCCTAAACCATAGTTTCCTACTGTGTATCTATCCCTTGATTTCCTACTTTTGCATTGAAGTCCCCTATTATGATGTTTATTTCTGAATTTTTACATTTCTTTAAGGCAGACTCTATGTCATTATAAAATTCCTCTACACTATCTTCACTAGACTCTCCTGTTGGGGCATATACTTGAATAACATTTATGTTAAAAGGTCTGCCACTCAATTTAACTAGTAATACTCTGTCCGACACGGCCCAATATCCCTGAACAGACGTTGATGTTTTCAGGTCCAAATTATTGCCACTCCCCTATGTCGATCCTCACCTCCAGAATAAATCTTAAAATCTTTATGTATCTTGATGCCTGCTCCTGTCCATCTCGTTTCGCACATACCTAATATATTAATTTTTTCTCTTTGAATTTCTTGTGTTATGTTCTCTAATTTTCCGTCGTTGTTTAACGTCCTAACGTTCCATGTTCCTATTTACCATACATGATTTCATAATTCTATCACGCAATGATGTTACATGTTCATATGGTGAAATGGGTATCGACAAAGTTGTACTTTCAGTCAACATGGAGTGGTACATTACTAATGAGGAGTGAGTGAAATTGGTATTATGGCTCCCTAACTTAGTTCTAATATGGGAACAGACTTCCCTGATGTCTTTGGAAGTTATGGTTTTAGAAGGACTCGCTTCTGGCGAAATTTAGTACCTCTCGATGTTATGTGGTCAAGAGGATCAATTCTGTCGACAGAGATATTTTTGAAAGGTCTGCTTGTTGAATCTGTTAATTGCAGTTCAGCTTGCGAGTGTTTCTTCTGTTTCACAAGCTTATGGCAGATGTCACAACTTCTGCAATACCTTTTGGTACCACTGCGAAACTTAGACCAATAGAATTGAGTAAGTAATCTTGCTCTTGTTTTAGCATCAGCTATATGCCCTGTGAAGGGTATGTCATGTGCTAGCTTTAATGCTTGATTGCGGTTTTCTGCAGGTAGCACCGTTTGTTCTGTAGTGCTAGAACCTTTGGTATAGTACCGTGTCAGAATTCCGTTTTTCAGAGCAAAATACCATTGAGCATTCTTTGCTACTCTTGGCTTTTGGCCTACAAGTTTAAAATACTTTTGCAAAGATCGATCGGCTTTCTGTGCTGTTATAAACTTCTCCCTGGTTGTTTCAGGAGATGTCACAACTGGATTTATTTGTTGTAAAGCCTCTGTTTGATCGATTCGATCTTGCATTTGGGCAGTAGATCTGCTTACTGCATTTGTAATATCGCAGTTATCATTCCCATCACAAGTTGATGTTACATTCGCACAATTACATGTATGTTCTGGCGTAGCCAGGTTGGTATTTGTACATTCATTTACAGGTGGTAATAAATCATGAATGGTGATTGGTGATGAAGGTGAAATGGTAGTATCACTATTACAACTGACAGTTGATGTAATACTGTCATGTGGCATGTCATTCACTTCAGGAAGGTTTCCAATGATAACATCGCAGCAAGGATTGGTTAATGCTGCGCATTTAACCTTTCCTGTAAGGAATGGTGTAGTTATATATGCCCATGCAAGTGGATATTTCTCTATGGTCCCTGAGAACGTCCTGCATGTGACATATTTACCACTATATTGTGCTGGTAAAATGTAATCTCTCTTTACACCAATGAGAGTACTGCCGCTATCAAGTAAAACTGTGGCAGCTCTACCATTAACATAACCCTGGTGGATGTTTAGTTTACCTTTGGAGTTTACTACATAATTGGCCTCCTCATTGATATCTGGTATGGAATGGCTGCATGTTAAACTGCCATCCTCATGAAAAGAATTAGAGATGGTACATCTATTAAGGTGAACCACCTCAATGGCATGTGCTGCATTTACAAAATGATGTTTCACAATTTCTTCGTCTGAGGAAGAGCTATCACTCATGGCTGCATTAGTTTTTGTAATCATTTGCTTGCCTTTACAAGAGTGGCGCCAATGGCCATAAGCTTTACAAAGGAAGCATTTTGTGAGGCGTTTGTAGCTCTTTCTCACCCTATCTTGCTTGCTTAAGTAATTCTGCAAGTAAGTGAGGTACCCAGGGTGTTTGTCACACATATCATTTTCCTTGTGTGAAAACTGGCAATATTTACACTGATAGTATTTCTCAGTATTTTGCTTGTATGGTCTCTGTTTACTGTGGGGCACTGACTTTGATTTACTATATGTAGCTGATGCTACAAAATCTGTGCTAGTCAACCCACTAGCGAAACATTGTTTATTGGCTGCAAAATAACAAGAGCCACGACTTTCAATCTGTTAAACACTTTCACACTGACATTCCAACAAAAATTTAGAAAAGGGGGCTGGGAGAGATGCAATAATCTTATCTCTCAACATAAGGTCAACTAATTTGTCATAACTTCCATTTACTTTAGCTGCTGACAACCATTTAGAAAATATATTTTGAATTTCTGAGATGTAATCAGAGTACGTGTGTGTTGGCTTAGGAGACAACTTCCTAAACTGTTCTCTATAACCTGATTCATCTAGCAAAAAATGTGACATAATTTTTGCTTTTATGTAAAGATAATCTTCTTTCAGGTCATTTGGGATCGACTCTATGACTTTAAGAGGTTCCCCAGAAAGACTTCTTACATATACTATCCCCCATTCAGGTTTTGGGATTTTGTAATGATCCATAACAAATTCAAAATTTTGGGTGAATGCTGCTATGCAATCACCTGTGTTGTAACTTCTGATCAGACCTTGGTACTTCTTATGAGGTTGATCTTTGTCTGTTTCTCTATTCACTTTCTCTTTAGAACATTCAGCTTTAAGTTGTTCAATTTTCATTTGTGTTTCTTGCTCTTCTTTCTTACTTTGTGCTAAGATCTCAGCTTGCCTCACTGCAGCTTCTGATTGTGCTTGTTGAAGCTTTAGAGCAGCATCTGATTGTGCTTGTTGAAGCTTTAAAGCAGCTGCTGAGTCTGCCTCTTTACTTTTCAGAGCAGCTTCTGATTGCTTTAGAGCAGCTTCTGCTTGTGCCTGTTGAAGTTTTAAAGCAGCTTCTGAGTCTGCCTCTTTACTTTTCAGAGCAGCTTCTGATTCTGCCTGCTTAAGTTTTAAAGCAGCATCTGATTCTGCTTGCTTAACAGCCAAATCTAATTCAAACTGTTTGAAAGCCTCTTCGGCAGCTCTATCCTCACGTTCCCACTCTTCTTCCTGTACCAGAAGATATTCTGCATATTTACTTTCACTCCATGCTCTCAATCCCTCACCAGACATATTCATTTTTAAACCCATTTCAATGAAATCGTTTAAAGAAGACATGATGAACAATAGGTATGATGGAATAAATATACACAAAATTACTTATGATGTTAGTAAGTTACAAGTATATATATAGCACAGTTAATGTCTAAAGCCAGACTAACGAAAGTATAAAGAGAGATAAAAAAAATTTTATACTCAAGTAATCCTTGGGTACTGTGCTGTTCAGTGGTGCTCGAAATCACACTGGAACGTCTTTCGGGTTGACGCACAAAATATTTTTGAAGTTCACCAGACTCAGGTAAAGTTGTCACAAAAACCCTGTACTTTTTAAACTAAACGAAATTAGAACGTTTGTAAATGTATGGTGTGTGTAATGTCACTGAAGTCTGTAAAGGTTTGTATGTTGTCAAGTATTATTGTTAGTCGTTACCACATTCAACAACTTTCACGCTCACACTACCTCTATTCAATGACATTCAAGGGCACGGCCGCCATTTTGGATTTTAGGTACAAAATTTGTTGAATTTAGCGCTAAGTCTGAAGACGCCTCGGTTGGCTTCAAATAATATCTTCACACTTATAATTTAATTAAATCAACTCTATTAATTCGTTACTTTACCTTAATCTATGACTTGCGCACTTCTATCGGCATGTTCACAATCGCTTCAAACTCGGACAAAAAAATTTATACGTTCGCATTTGATTCAAAACCCGGACGAAAGCCTCCACATTCGCACTTGTCAGAGTCTTGCATAACACAAGACAAGTAGCTCGTTTTCTGGCAAGTGTGAAGTAATATCAAACTATCAAATCACACGAAGTGAATATCCGAAAGTATTATTCACACGCTTTATTGACGCGCTGCATTAATTATCGCACAAACATCGCGCACTGACAATCTATAGCAATCATTTCAACATGAACAAGATCACTACAATACATAATAATACATGCAAGCAATAAACATCTTACTTACAGTTAAACTATACAAGCATTCGACTCAGTCTTCCACTGTCGTACCGGCTAGCTCTCAAGGCAGATTCAAACTCAACTCGCATTCCCTTGCGACCTGTCCGTTCAACGATCTAAGCCCGTCTCCCAGTTCTGGCGTCTTACACGCTTACACGCTCGCGTCAGCTGGTGTCCCCTGCACGGTTCACGGGGTGAACTCAATTGCTGTGCGTGGCTACCTATCCGGGCGTCGGTAACGACGCCGCGTTCTCTCTACCGTGTTTAACATTACTCAGGGTTGCGTGTTGTTATGTTGTCTGGCGTTGGTACAGACAACGCGTCGCAACCTCGGATGTGAGACCTTGACAATGATGATGATGATGATGATGATGATGATGATGATGATGATGATGATGATGATGATGATGATGATGATGATGATGATGATGATGATGATGATGATGATGATGATGACTGAGAAGAGTTGATGGAAAATCTCTGGTGTATTGAATAAGTGACGGACTGATTAAACACAGTGCAATATGGGAGAAATAGAGAGAGAGAGAGAGAGAGAGAGAGAGAGAGAGAGAGAGAGAGAGAGAGAGAGGGGAGAGAGAGAGGGAGAATGAGGAGGAGGAGAGGAAAGAGACATGTGACAGAGAGAAAAGAGGGCGTATACAGACAGACATATTGATAAAAGGAGAGAGAAAGACAGACATGTGACGTTGATGGAAGGATGTGTATATTCATATCTGAAGCTAATATTCTTTCATACTATGTAAATATGACATTTGCTTTCAGCTTCCGTTGAGTTTTTCTAGGACGCCAAACCTCTTCTGTAGCGGAATTTGTCCAGAACAGCAGATCGCTTCACCAGATCACCATGCTCAGAAAACAGTATTTTGTGGGCACGCTTGTGTTTGCACTCATCGTATTTCTGTCAACATACTTCTTTGAAAAATCTTTGCCCAGAAAATCTAAGTTGGTACACCAAATAGAAATTAATAAAATGTTTGCAGCTGAAAGTCAGAAAGACAGAAATCGTAACTCGCTTTTATTTCCCACATCAGAGACTAGAGGACAGGAACCAGACAACCAATCCAACCTTCCAGATAATGTTGTTTGGCTGAAGTCTGCTGTGAACTCGCAGCATTATTTATCCAAAAGTATCAACGAAATTTTAGACGAAAGAGCTTTCTTTCAGAATACGTCATCCAAGCAATCCATTGAGAAATACATTCACATTAATTTAGCCAAATATTTTTACTTAAGGAAAGTCACTTTTTCCTTGGCGTACAGAGACAAGCTGTCACCAGAGGAAGAGCAAACATTTACACATCCAAAACTCGCTCCGTGGATCCCAGAGCACAAACCCCCAGAGCCCTTGCAGATCAGCAGCCGACAGGCTGGATGAGCATTCGCCAAACCTGGGGCAGTGTTTCTGTGTCACAAACATGGCCACACATTCCTCTGAACGCAAAGGTCAAGATGTTGTTCGTTGTAGGCTCCCAAAATGTTGAACCGTCATTGGAAGAGACGATTCTCATAGAAAGATTCATCTATGATGATCTTCTCATTCTGGACATGGTTGAGGGCTACGACAAGCTGACGTTGAAAATGCTGGCCACTCTTCGTTGGATTGAAAACCACTTCTCACAAGTGCAGTTTGTACTTAAAGCAGACGAAGATTCTTTCGTAAACATCCCATTTCTTGTGGACTACCTTATCGTACATCGCAGGGATTTATCCAAATCTGTGTTTGGGCACATGTACTCATCGCCTGGCGTGTGGCGTGGCGGCAAGTGGCGGGTTTCTTACAGTGAGTACCCATTCGTCAATTTTCCTTCTCACGCTTCTGGAAGCAGTAACATTATATCTGGGGACGCCATTTCTGACCTACTTAGAGTCAGTCGGAACTTCGTGCCATTGCCCATCGAGGACGCTTTCATCACAGGAATCTTACCAAAAGCAGCCGGGATCACAAGGTATCACTGCACGGCCATGTCCATCCTTGGCGAGTTCCACTAGTGGAAAGGCGTTCTGCACATCATCTGCCAATATTACTACACGCGCTTCTCGCTGACCGACCTAACCCCAGAAATATTTGACCGGATGTGGCTCACGGCTCAGATGAACTACTGCAACACCAATGGCTACAAAGGACTTGATTACATCGCAGACAAATCACACCTGAAGCATTAACAGTTAACTTTCCTCCCTCGACGTCCAGGAGCTGCAACTGGCACAGACTTCCACAGAAGTACCTGCCGTTTATGAAAGTCATCATTTCTACGTAGATTCCCCACAGAGATTGGGCCATAACTGCACCTGGTTCCGCTCTAAGAAACATGCCCATGTTATGGACAACTTCAGCAGTGATGATTGATTTATTTTGCAGCGCGTGTATACACATTCAGCTCGTGCAGTTGTTCTGTATCTTCTGGACAGAACATGTGACAAACAGGGACTACCACTCCCCCTGCCCCATTCCATTGTTTATATTCTGAACTGCTTACGTTTAATCACTGCGAATATACCCCCTACCCCTGGCTTCCATAATTAGACCCCCCCCAACCTAGGTGTGATGCTTCACATGTGTGTCAAGTACAGTTCCAGAATAGATCGAGAGTTCCCGTTCCAGCGCCATATGTCAGATAATCGGAGCTGCTGCCAGTTTGTGCTCGGCGCACATTTAAACATGGTGCTCACAGACAATTACTACTCACCTTGTACTGAAACGAAAGTTTTAATACCCATCATAGAAAACATACACTCTCAGGCACATACGTACACTAGCGCGCGCACACACACACACACACACACACACACACACAAGGGACTCGCCAAAAGATGCGCTAAGCGTCACCGCAAAGTCCTGCGCGATAACCCAGGGATCACCAAGCCTGCCATCCGCCGACTGGCCCGGCGAGGAGGTGTCAAGCGCATCTCCGGGCTCATCTATGAGGAGATCCGAGGTGTCCTCAAGGTGTTCCTAGAGAACGTCATCCGCGACGCTGTCACCTACACCGAGCACGTCAAGAGGAAGTCCGTCACCGCCATGGAGGTCGTCTAACCCTAACCCTTTACCCGCCCTGTACAATATATTTTGTTGTTGTGTTTTGGTGTCTGCTGCGCCCGCCCGTTCCCTAGCAATGTAGCACAACGGACAAATCTAGAGGTGCTCAGTCTCCTTGTGAAAGCCGCCTCAACACCACGTGCTGCAGGCCTTCTTATGTTTAAATTGTCACCCCCTTGAAATTGTGTGTTTTAAATAATTCGCTGGGTTTCTAAGAACCGTAGCCCACCGGACAAACTCGCAAGTGATCAGTGTCAGGCACACAAAGCAGACAAGACAGATAGAGAACTCTGGTGCATTCAGGAACATTGTTTAACTGATGCTAATCTATATAGGTGGCCAATAGTTTCCACCCTAACTGACAAGGGCTTAAAGAGACTGGATCCCAGTTCATGCGGCAGAATGCTGGCCAGGACGTCTTCAATCCGAAGCAACGACCCACAGATTTCCAGAACCGAGGTAACACTTCCCACTTGTTCAGTGGGACAAGTTTGGCCAGAACCTGCATGCTAGCCTTCAAGAACGTACCGACCATGGGACACAACTTCTAAGAGAGAACCGTCCTGGCACTATGGAATCTGGTTCATGAAGGAGGTGATCCTTCTAGCTGAGTCACGTGTCAGTTAAGGGCGGGGACCCGTCCACTGTCACACTCACCAGGCTTATAAGTCATGGGTCGGACCTGGGAGACAGCTGTCCCAGTGGGAGATGATGTCCAGCAGCCCGCCCTTCACGCGGACCTGGGAGAGATGTATGCCGGCATTACGCGCCGTCCTCGTGCTCTCTGTAATAATGATGATGTCTGGTGATGACTCTCCAAATGTTGTCAGTTCTGTAATGTCATGTACCCTTTAGGGTTAGAGTTATGGGTTAGGGTTATGGGTTACTACAACAGATGGAAAAATACAGGTGACATATATAGAAAATACTACAACAGATGGAACAACAGATGGAACAATACAGGTGACATATATAGAACATACTGCAACAGATGGAACAATACAGGTGACGTACATAGAACATACTACAACAGATTGAACAATACAGGTGACGTACATAGAACATACTACAACAGATGCAGAGTGTTTGTACAGAAATTAGCAGAACAAGCAGCTAGCAGACATAAAACATAACACCATATATACAGGAAATGTAACAGTGAACACAGAACATACTAGCAGAAATACATAGAGCATTACATAGAACCTTCTTCTTCTTCTTCTTCTTCTTCTTCTTCTTCTTCTTCTTCTTCTTCAGCATTCCGAGCCATTGAGGTTCTTTGCTGCAGATACAAGCCGTCTCCATTCGTCTCTCTGGTTGACCTTCTCTTGCCAGTCGCTGATTCCAAGTGCTTGTAGGTCTGTACATGTATTATCTCTCCACCATTTTCTTGGTCTACCTCGGGGTCTACGGTCATTTATTTCCTGAGTGTAAGCCAGTTTTGTTTCCCTATTATCTTCCATTACGGTCATTTATTTGAGTGTAAGCCAGTTTTGTTTCCCTATTATCTTCCATTACGGTCATTTATTTCCTGAGTGTAAGCAAGTTTTATTTCCCTATTATCTTCCATTCTTTTTATATGACCCAGCCATTGCAGTCTATTAGCCTTCATGATACCAGTGATTAGCAGGGACTTAAACAGATCATAAATGTCTTTGTTGCTTCTTCTTTTCCACTCTCTACTTTGTGTATCCCTAATGGGCCCAAAGATGCGTCTTAAGACTTTGTTCTCAAAGGTTTGTAACAAGATTTTGTCTCCTTTAGTTGTACTCCAGGTTTCAGAGCCATACAGCACAACTGGTCTGATCAGTGTTTTGTATATTGTGCATAGAACCTACATATAATATATCAGAACAAGCATGGAACATAACAGTGAACATTTAATTAATTAAGTTGCATGTCCTTTACAGGACGTAGCAGTCAACCCCAGCATTTTCGCTGTTCGTGATTCCTGGGCAAATGTTACGTTCAGTAGTTTGCCATTGCTTTCTGAAGACCGGCTCCAATACCTTTTTTGAAAAAAACCAGCACCGCTGTGTTTCGAACCCGGGTATACGGGCTCACAAACAGCGTTCGCAAGCCCTTAGCCACAGAGACCAGCAACAGTGAACATACATAATGTATAATAGATCACAACATCATATACACAGAACATACTAGAACATACATAGAACAAAATAGATAGAAAATAACAAATAATATGCACAGGTTACACATGACAGAGAACACACATACACAAAACATAACAGAGAACATACACATAATATACACAGAACATAATATAATATACACAAAACAATAGAATATTGCAGATAACATACACATAATATATAGAGAGTACTACAGAATATAAACAGAATACACATAAAACAACAGAGTATACACAGAACATAATGAAGAACATATACAGAAGATAACAGAGAACACATCTGACTATTAATAGAACAAAACAGATAAAATTCACAGAATATAATAGAACATATCAGAGAACATATACATAATACATACAGAACATAATAGCATTCCATACAGCTATGGAGAACAGAGAAACTAGCCCGGAGTTTCACACTGTATAACTTCCTACATTGACGAGCCTAGGGACATGTGATCTGAAAACTTCATGAAGTGGTCCAGCTGTGGGGAATGTTTTGGCGAGATAACCATACAGCTGGCTCAGTATGACTGCCACTCCAGGCACATGATCAGCTGGGCCATATTGAGTTATCTGATATGAAGTTGTTGTTGTTTTCAACTATTTGTTTTCCTTGTTTATAGTTTAGATATGTTTTCCGTGATGCTATCTCAGTGGGGGATGTGCCTGCTTTTAGTTGACCATTATAATACTACTGAGTGTAGCTTCAGGCTAATGAGGAGATTCACTTCCTAGATTATTTGGCATAAAAACACACATGCATCTTGTCTTTGCTGACCTTTGGCAGCAGGGGTTATAGCCCCATAATTGACAATGGAAGACATCGTTATCGTGTTTTGTGATCTGGTTTTAAAATAATTGGTTTGTTTGTAGATTAGTTGTATTAGTGTCAGTTCTAGGGCTGTGCATTCTCATTTTTTAAAAATGTAATTAGTGGACAAGTGCCATTGAATCAAAAGATTGATTGACTGATTGATTGATTGATTTAGGAACCGACATCACAGCATTCGGGGCATACCCATAAGCGCTCCGTCCCCATCCTCAGAAACCAGCGTAGAGTTCCAATACTAATAGTATCCATTGCAATCTGATTATATGTCCGTGTCATGATATGGCTGTCAGGCGACGATCCCGATAGAGAAAACGACAGAAACAATTGGGGGAAGAAGGGACGGTCCTGTAATTTTCAAAAAGACAGCGCTCGTGACTTCAAACACTGGTCGTATGTATTGGACACGGAAGCGAAGTCCCGTATGAAACGGAAGAATTGTCTACCGGGAAAGTTCAAAGACAAAAGTCCGTATCGGACTTTGCGGAGAATCACCGGGGCCCCGAAACATCGTTTATCTCCGGGAAGTTCGGAGCACGATCAAACAGTGGATATCTTTGAAATACTATGAACCAAATCCTTTGAACAACCGAAAAGCAACGATACTGGGAGATAGTCTTTATCAAAGACTATTGTTAGCATGTTGATGTAGAAGGATCAAAGGACGGAATAGGAGCAGGGATGATTGGGTGGGAGGGAAAAACCCAGTGACGTAGGACAGGAAATTTATATGTGGACAGAAACAGTTAAACTCAGTGAAGAGTTGGACTTAACATCGGTTGGAGTGGGAATGTATTTCAGTGCCGTATAGAAAATATATCACAGAGTTTAGGTTGTGTAAAGATAACCAGCCCTGTCCCTTCATGGGAATTAAAATGATATATGTCTAGGCCGAAAATAAAATTCAATAAGGTGATTATATAGATGTAGCTTAGAAATCTAGCATAGTGAACTTTTGTGTGTAAACGTAGTATAGAGAGTCGACAACATTAGGCTGAAG
Source organism: Cepaea nemoralis (assembly GCA_014155875.1). Lineage (NCBI taxonomy): Eukaryota > Metazoa > Mollusca > Gastropoda > Stylommatophora > Helicidae > Cepaea > Cepaea nemoralis. Next base: position 218,418 of record JACEFZ010010954.1, on the reverse strand, counting down.
AGTGACTTAAGTTGGGTAGAGTAAGGTGTCTGTACAGTCGGAAGGATAAGTCTATACTAGGAGTTATGTGCTTTGTTTTAGCGTGTCCCTCGTTTACCTTGTATAGGGTAGAGTGCTGAACTATTCTGTCTTATACAAGAGTGGAGTATTAGGATGATATATATAGGTTACCTACTGAATATAGCCTTAGACCTAACTTCACATATCATAGGTAGGAGTTGAGTTTCTCTCACAGGCCGTATTTTCTTTGACAGGTTCCCTGCACTTGACCTTGAAGATGATTACCCATCTGAGCCGAAGCATTTGTTCAGATTCGGGTGAAGTGATAACGAATATGAAACGGGGAATCCTGTGTAACTATCGTGTCAGACAAGTGTGAGTAAAAAGGACCCATGAAGCTGTGTCGCTCTAGGTGAGGTGATAAATAAAGGTATTCAATATGTCTGAATGCGGATGAAGAGGACTATTTAATATAGACCCTAAAACAAAAAGGGGAAAAGACAATCGGTGATAATTTTCCATGATGAACAATACGCAGTGAATCACCGATATAGTGTTAGACTGGTGGTTATGTGTTTCCATACAAGGACTATATTACCGATCATATTTTGGTAAACAAAAGACCATAAGTAACGAAAATCAAGCAGTGTTAATCTGACATTCACAGGATCTAGAAATATTTCAGATTGTCGAATGTGTATACGGGAAAGACTGTAACTAACATTGAATTCAGTGGAGACTATATTGTTTAATACGTTTCCAGAACATATTGTCAACAAAACCATCATCAGTCAGAAAGAAACAGCCGGGTGAGAGATTCAACGTTATATACTTTGTGAAGTGGAATGGCTGTATCATGATGAAAAACTCTGATGTTCATCCTATACAATATTATGTCACACATTCAAGATAAATACCACCACATATCTTCACACCCATCCATTGCACACCTAAATTACCCTTTTCTGCAATAAATGTTTTATCATGTTGTTCGAAACCTGTGTTTGTGGGGTTATGTGCTAAAGGAACGGGAAGAGGGATATTGTCAGAGAGAGAGAAATAGTGACAAAAAGACTTTAAATTTAAAAAAAAAAGGGGAGGGGGGTATGTAGACAAATGTCCACCGGCAGAGAGAGAGAGAGAGAAACTGAGAAATAGGATATTTAACAGGTGTGCTGGTTGAATCCACTTCCCCCCCCCCCCCACACACAGGGACAACTAGCTACAGTCCGTCTTGCTTTACATTTGAGAGAGAAAACCTCAGGTTAACATAATTAGACATCCCTTGTTTGGAACCAACAGGACTGTATCTCTGAAGTTGGAGTGGGTTCGCCTGATGGTGAGGGACACTGTTAATAAGGAAAGCTCACCCACAAGCAAAATTCAGTCCATTACTACTATAAATAGTGTGTATGGACTACACTTGAGTTGAAAGCGAGCGAGCACACAAAAAAAAAAACACACAAGGCAGTGAAATTAATACAAGAGACAACATTGCAGTTATAGATATGTTTCATACAAGAGACAACATTGCAGTTATAGATATGTTTCATACAAGAGACAACATTGCAGTTATAGATATGTTTCATACAAGAGACAACATTGCAGTTATAGATATGTTTCATACAAGAGACAACATTGCAGTTATAGATATGTTTCATACAAGAGACAACATTGCAGTTATAGATATGTTTCATACAAGAGACAACATTGCAGTTATAGATATGTTTCATACAAGAGACAACATTGCAGTTATAGATATGTTTCATACAAGAGACAACATTGCAGTTATAGATATATTTCATGCAAGAGACAACATTGCAGTTATAGATATATTTAAAGCGAACGAAAGAAGAAGAAGAAGAAGAAGAAGAAGAAGAAGAAGAAGAAGAAGAAGAAGAAGAAGAAGAAGAAGAAGAAGAAGAAGAAGAAGAAATGTGAGGATATTAGGTTGCATCAGGTCATGGGTTATGGATTGGATACCTAGCCTGTTCAGACAAGGATAAACAATAGGAGGTCCCGCGTGCATGTTAGTCACATAAATCATCCTGGTGGGCAGTTGAACCTCCTAAAGGGCAGGCTAATTAGGCCACGGGCCTGGTTTAATTTGCAAAGCAATAATTACAAGCTTGTATTTTCGGTTGTTGATGAATACTGGCCGGTCTCTCTGGCCGAGGGGTTACACCACTTTCTCCGTAATCCCGTTTATCACGCAGTCTCGTAGCGGGCGAGAAATGGGAGCGGTTCGTCCCCCGCTGGTGACTTGCGGGATAACTGAGCCGGTCGCTCATAAAGCAATGGCAAACTACTGAGCGTAATCTTGCCAAGAAATCAACAGACAACTGAAAGATGCTGCTGTTGATAGCGATGTCCTGTAAAAGGATATGCGAATAAAAAAAAAAATTTATACTGGGATGGTTCAAGGGTTAAAGGTTACCTGCTCTTGGTGGTGTCATACAGCCAGCCCCATGTCCTTTGATACTGATTTTGGTTAATGTTTTCTAATACAGGTTGAATTACAGGGGGAAAGGGGGGGGGGGGCTAGCTCTGTAATGTGACAATAGAATTGTTAATGTAATATTGTGACATTAGTGGTGTTAATGTAATGTTGTGGCAATAGAGTTGTTAATGTCTATTTACCTTGTCCTTATTGCTGTGATGAGCATCTAGTATCTAGTACACTTAAATAAGTAATGCTGTTGCTCCTTTAGAGTAAAGCAACTGATTATCCGATATCTTAATCCCCATACCATGTCTGTGGAAACAATATCACTTCACTACATTAACTGCCAAGCCATAGCCTTTACCTTGATACCTGTTTTCACCTGTATACAGGTGTGCCGCGTGCTACATGTAATTGCACTAACTCGTCTTGCAGCGTCTAACACTGTACTGCCACAAAACATAACAAGACGCGTATCTTTTGCCAGATGTATGTCTTCTTTACAACAAGTTAGACTGCTCTGATTTATTTGCCAGATGTATGTCTTCTTTACAACAAGTTAGACTGCTCTGATTTATGTGCCAGATGTATGTCTTCTTTACAACAAGTTAGACTGCTCTGATTTATTTGCCAGATGTATGTCTTCTTTACAACAAGTTAAACTGCTCTGATTTATTTGCCAGATGTATGTCTTCTTTACAACAAGTTAGACTGCTCTGATTTATTTGCCAGATGTATGTCTTCTTTACAACAAGTTAGACTGCTCTGATTTATTTGCCAGATGTATGTCTTCTTTACAACAAGTTAGACTGCTCTGATTTATTTGCCAGATGTATGTCTTCTTTACAACAAGTTAGACTGCTCTGATTTATTTGCCAGATGTATATCTTCTTTACAACAAATTAGACTGCTCTGATTTATTTCATAACGTTGTTTACGGTCTTTTGCGCAGTTTACGAAATAGAGGAACAACCT
>JACEFZ010010954.1:25000-210000 GCA_014155875.1 Cepaea nemoralis | reverse complement strand
ATCAATAACATTAGATATGCAGATGATACAGTCTTGATTGCAGATAATGAACAGGACCTGCAAAATTTAGTAGATGCGATTGTTACACACAGTGAACAACTAGGGTTAGAATTAAATTGTAAAAAGACACAGATTATGGTTGTCACTAGGAAGAACGAAATACCACAATGTAATATACAAGTAAATGGAAATATTCTTCAACAAGTGAATAGGTACAATTATCTCGGAACAGTAATAACATCTGATGGGAGATGCCTTGAAGAGATTAGAACAAGAATCGCCATGGCAAAAGTAGCCTTTAGCAAGATGAAAAACATACTGACCAATAAAAAGATGTCAATTGAAACGAGAAAAAGAGTGTTGAGATGCTACATAGAACCTGTACTTTTGTATGGATGTGAGGCGTGGACAATGAGCAGTCAGGCTGAAAAACATCTAATGGCTGTAGAGATGTGGTTTCTGAGGAAAATGCAAAGAATACCATGGACAGCCAGAAAGACCAATGAACAAGTCCTTCAAGAAACAAATGAAGATCGTAAATTGATTAGAGAAATTAGACGTAGACAGTCAAAATTTTTGGGCATGTTATGAGAAGAAATGGATTGGAGAACTTGGTGACAACTGGTAAGATCGAAGGGAACAGACCAAGGGGAAGACCTAGAAGCAAGTACCTGGATGGCCTGGCCTTGTGGCATGGTCGAGACAGAAACTCGGAGCTGATCCACGACTCTGGTGATCGAGTGAGATGGCAGAACATGACCGCCCACGCTTACCGGCATGGCACATGATGGATCGAATCCAACTCTCTCTCTCTCTCTCTCTCTCTCTCTCTCTCTCTCTCTCTCTCTCTCTCTCTCTTCCTCTCTCTCTCTCTCTCTCTCTCTCTCTCTCTCAAACTGGTCTAACTTCTCTCCCTCACACACACACACACCCACCCACCGAGAGAGAGAGAGAGAGAGAGAGAGAGAGAGAGAGAGAAGAGAGAGAGAGAGAAGAGAGAGAGAGAGAGAGAGAGAGAGAGAGAGCTAACCCACCTGAGTATCTTTACCTAGACTAGTCTAATTTCTTACCAATACACACACACACACACATGAATGGCTTCTTTCCTGTGCCTCCTGTAAGTGCCCATCAGAACCTGCAAGTTTGTTTCTCATGCTGTTTCAGTCATTCCGAATCAAATGATATTCTAGCATCAAAACAGAAGATAAGTGGGTGCCAGTTCACAACTAGCAAGCTAATGAGCATGGAGCGTGTGGAGGCAATCATTCCTCATTTGTCGTTAGATTAATTAACCGCAGGACCAGCAAGAGAAATGGCCTCATATCCATTTTTGCCAAATTTGTATTAATACAAAGTTTTTAAAAATATTAATTCCTGTTTTTCCTTTATCTTCATGTCTGTTTCTTTTTGTTCATCTCTTCTTTCCTCTATTTTCTTTTCTCCATTTCTCTCCTCCTCTATTTCCTTTACTCCACCTCTCTCCCCTACCGTCCTGTGTACTTTTTGTAATATTGTTATGCGGTAGATAGCCATAGTTTGTTTATATCAACATAATGTATTCATATAAACACCGTTCAGCATCATTTATTGATATTCATTTGTATGTCTTTCTTGTGTCAGATGTCTAGCTTTTAGAATAAGAAGTTTATTGTAGATGTTATTTCTATGTAAATCTTCCATGTACGGAACATATGCAGACATAACCAATGATGAGGCAAGGAAATTATGATAATCAATTGTAGAACCAAGCGGAAACGATGGCATCCAGGGTATTAGACAGATGATGCATATTACCAACTTAACTGAAAAGATGCATGACAAGGCAGACGTGGTTGTGGCTTTGTGGGAGCACGTGTACACCTCGGAGGAGCAAATGGATTACCATGGTCTGACAAGAATGAGACAGCGTGGAGTGACAAGGGGATCTGGCCGACGCTCGACGCTCAGAGGAAAGGCGAGACGGCCATATAATCAGATTGCTACTGGTACTAATGGTATTGGAACTCCTCGCTGGTTGCTGAGAATGGGGACTGAGCGCTTATGGGAATGCCCCGAATGCTGTGATGTCGGTTCCTAAATCAATCAATCAATCAACCGAAAAGAACAAGTAACAATCTTAAGACTCGGCACAGGATACAATAGTCTGAAATACCACATGTTTATAAACTAATGGTAGGAGACACTGATGAATGTCACCGAGGAACTGGTAAAATGACAGTTAAACATATGTTCCAGGAGTGTCCAACATATGCAGAACAGAGAAAGGTACATTTGCTCGCTTCACTTGAGGAGAAACTTTAACGAGATGTCAACAGATTTAATTTGCTGCTGTTTTCTTTGAAGCAATTCATATGATATCTGAAGGTGAACGAAGAAGGAGTGGTTTTCTCCAATTGTGACATGTGGATCAACGTTCTCAAAATATATTTGAGCAATGCTGGAATTTAATTTGTTACTAATATAGAAGGTGGTTGTTAAGTCTCACTACACTTTGTATGGAGAACAATTTGACAAATGAAGTACATGTCATAAAAAATTGTCCCAAAAATTCATTAAATTAGTTACAATGGTCACTGCTATGGTCTAACGCTGTTTTAGGGAAGCTGGAAAGTACCAAAGAAGTATTCATTATAACAGGTGTTGGAAATGTCCACCACGGCTGTAAAGACATGACTGTGTATGTCTCTTTATATTGTCCAATACCTTCTGCAGCGTGTCTGTTGTTTTTTCTTGAATGGTAATTCTGATTGCTTCTTTTAGATCCTCAGTTGTGTGTACATTATTTTTGTAAACCTTTCCCGTAACAAGAAACTTATTCAGCAAATTTCTAACCGTAATGCAATGAGGTTGTTGTTTATCAGGAAATCTTGCTATAAATCTTTGAACAACCATCAGTGTGTATCGACCACCTTTCATCTTCATGTTACAGATAGTTGTTAGATTGTATTTCTTACTATATCTATCATTATATTTATTTATTTATTATTTATTTTTTTGTTTATTATTATTTACTTAACCTTTTACAGGGCAGATGTTTGTCTGTTTTGTAGCCCTGAATGGGCAAGAAGAATTTCGAGGTTCGGTAAAATTTCGGGTTACGTTAGTAAAATCATCACATAAAAGGTGTAAGTCAACCGATTTTACTTAAATAAAAAACAAAATGAAGTAAAAAGCATGCAGAGTATTTTACTGACGTGAATGTTCCCGGTAATCCACACATGAACACAAATATTTACAAAATGCAACATATTGTTTGTGATTGTCAGTCATTTATATACGGCAATTTACAAACACATTTTCAGAATCAGAATCACTTTCTTTAACCCTTTACAGGGCAGACGCTTGTCCGTTTTGTAGCCCTGAACGGGCAAGATTTTTTCAGGTGCGGTAAAATTTCGGGTCGCGTTAGTAAAAACATCACAAATAAGGTGTTAGTCAACCGATTTTAGTTAAATAAACAACACAATGAAGGGAAAAGCATGCAGAATATGTTACTCACGTGATTGTTGTCGGTAATCCATATATAAACACAAATATTTACGAAATACGGCATGTTGTTTGTGATTTTACGTCATCTATACGGCAATTTACAAACACATTTTCAGAATCAGAATCACTTTCTTTAAAGTCCGACTCAGACTGCTAATGCAAAGTAATGCTTTGCACTGATATCTAGCTCCGATTAATAGTCAACTTCGTGCCCTTTAATGTCACTTAAATTGAACAGAGCGAAATCTCGGCTATCACTTGAAGAATCGCCGAAATTCGTTTTGAAAAAGAGTAAAAACCCCGAAAACTATCCAAAAAAGTCCGTTCAAATTTCATAATAGCGCGTTTACAAATGGCGGCCACGTTGTCAATCAATCATGTGCCATGCCGGAAAGCGTGGGCGGTCATGACTCGCCATTTCACTCGATCACCAGTGTCGTGGATCAGCTCATTGTTCCTGTCTCGTCCATGCCATGTGGCCAAGCCATCCAGGTATTTTCCTCTCGGTCTTCCTCTTGGTCTGTTCCCCTCGATCTTGCCAGTTGTCACTAAGTTCTCCAATCCATTTCTTCTCATAACATGTCCAAAAAATTTTGACTGTCTACGTCTAATTTCTCTAATCAGTTTACGATGTTCATTTGTCTCCTATAGTACTTGGTCATTGGTTTTTCTGTCTGTCCATGGTATTCTTTGCATTTTCCTCAGAAACCACATTTCTGCAGCCATCAGATGCTTTTCAGCTTGACTGCTCATTGTCCAAGTTTCACATCCATACAAAAGAACAGGCTCTATGTATCCCCTCAACACTCTTTTTCTCGTTTCAATTGACATTTTCTTATTAGTCAGAATGTTTTTCATCTTGCTAAAGGCTACTTTCGCCATGGTGATTCTTGTTCTAATCTCTTCAAGGCATCTCCCATCAGATGTTATAACTATTCCAAGATAATTGTACCGATTCACTTGTTGAAGAATATTTCCATTTACTTGTATATTACATTGTGGCACTTCTTCCTTCCTACTGACGACCATAACCTGAGTCTTTTTACAATTTAATTCTAACCCCAGTTGCTCACTGTGTACAACAACCGCATCTACTAATTGTTGCAGGTCCTGCTCATTGTCTGCAATTAATACTGTATCATCTGCATATCTAATGTTATTGATGTTTCGTCCTCCAATGCTGATTCCATTTATATCCTCTACATTTCTGAAAATATTTTCACTGTACAGGGAAAAAAGATCTGGAGACATCACACATCCTTGCCTAACACCTCTCTTAATTGGCTGATACTGTCCCACTTCATTGTCAATCCTTATTGCACGTTGTCAAGCTGTCGGCAAAAGTGAAAGTATCGAAGTGTCGGAAAGCCGAGAGATCGCGTTTTTACAGTGCATAATAGTATCGGACGTAAACGGCCGCTCCGCTCGTTTAAGCGATCGGCCGCTCTGCCCTGTAAAGGGTTAAAGTCCGACTCATGACTGCTAACGCAAAGTAACGCTGATCACTGATATCTAGCTCTGATTCAGTCAAATTCGTGCACTTAAATTGAACCCCACGAAATCTCCATTATCACTTGAAGAATCATCGAAATACATTTGGAAAAACTAAGTGTAAAAACTCCGAAAACTATTTAAAAAAATCTTTTCAAATTCATAGTACACGCTTGCAAATGGCGGCTATCTGTGAAACCGAAAGTAGACAATCGGAAATAAGCCACAAGACTGCGTTTTTACAATGCTAGTAGTAGCTCGGGCACATTCAGACGGTTTGCCCGTTCCGGGGTAAAGACACATTCGGATGATTTGCCCGGTAAAGGGCTAATTCTTATTAGTATATGTATATTATTGTTGTATTTCTTCTTATATTTAAAAAAACATATGTACATTTCTCCTGCCCGGTTGTTTCTTTTTATTACTAACATATTTGCTCTTCATAGTATAGTTCCTGTAATGAAAATTAATTATTATTATAGTTCTTGTAATTAAAATTAACTATCCTTATACAGTGTCTGCAAGTTTCAGTTGTACTAATGAGTTGTATAGACATGCAAATGCTCATCAGTAATGACATTGACCTGCCTGATAAAGCCATGACCGTCTTGAAATGGGACACATGCAGGGTCATGACTTTATGAGATGAGGATAACTAGTTACCTTCTGCTGTCTTTTTCTTTAACTAAAGCAATGCCCAAACATTTGTTGTGCAAGCCAAAATTATTCTGAAGTTTAGAACTGACAGTGTTGACCAAGGAGAGCCGCAGTAGCGTAATGATGGATGCTTGCCTACTAGCTTGGTGGTCATGTGTTCAAGTCCAAATCAGGGTGGATTAAAAAAAAATTGTTATGTAGAGAAATAGATGCAGCCAGATTGATATGAACCACGTGATCTGTGGAGAACCGTCTGGTCTATAAATACATGGGTTCAGCACCATATGTCCTGTCAAAGGGTGCCTGACTTCTTGTGCTCCGGCCACCCGGGAAGGCTGACCCGGTCAACAAACGCCCGCAGAAGTCGGATGTGCACACTGCAATTACGTCTGTAAAAACACCCCGGATGAACGCAAAAGAAGAAGAAGAAGTGCACCGGCCAGTGACTTAGAGGAACGGTGTCCACCTGTTACATTGAAAACTCCTGGGTCCTAGTTCAGCTGTGGGAAATCTTTACAAAACAGGAACCTAGGCAATCTTATACACCCTTCTAATTCCAGGGTACCGGCTCTGTGGCATAGGGGTTACAGACGCAGTTCGTAATCCCGCATACCACTCTTGAAACACAGCTGCAGACAATTTGGAAGCAGACCCCGTTGCGTTAGTTTTCATAGAATGGTATGAGTGTGCCAGTCGTTCAGAAAGCAATGGCAAACTTACTGAATGTAAGCATCTTTGAGGCTATAAATTAACTGTAGGTTTTAGTTTTACCAAATTGTTGCATATATTGTTTTATAATTTTAGTCTCATCATCATCATGTGCCTTGCTGATATGTGGGCAGTCTAGTTTTGCCATCTCACACGATCACCAGAGTCGTGGATCAGCTCTGTAATGATGTCTTGGTTATGCCATGCGGCCAAACCATCCAGATATTTACATATCTGCCTTGTCCTTTTCCTCTTAATTTTGCCAGTTGTCACCAAGTTCTCCAGTTTATTTCTTCTCATTGCATTAATTTATAAACACTTGGAGATTACAGTATCCACGCTTTTTGAGGCGATAAACTTTCAGTCCTATAGGTTATAGTTTTACAGAATTTTTGCATATATTGTGTTACATTTTGGATATAGTGTCAATATTTAGCTGTAAATGCCTAAACTGGCCATTCACTGAAGTCTGATCACAATCGAGTCAGTTACATATTGATATGTTGTCCAGGATTGCTTCTTTCCAGCTGGTGTCTTGTATTTTGTAACATGAGTATTATTTTTCTGATGCTGGATATAACACACACCTGGTAATAGCATAACTAGGAAGTCCCTCCTCTGGAATCCACAAGGGAAAAGAAATCAAGTTAGACCTAGAAACACATGAAGATTTTGAGTTACAGGCAGATCAATGACATGGAAGGAACTAAAAGTGATAGCAAAGGATGGCAGCGTTTGACATGATGTAGTTGATTTTAAAAAAATTAAAATATTCTTTTAAGAAGTTACACTTTTAAGGAACAACACTTCTGAAGTACATTTTAAAAAATAAACGAGAGCAATGGTTAAACCACGTAACATGAATGTCAACAGAAACTAGCCCTACTGGGAAATGTAGTTTCATTAAAAATGAACAGAAGCAAACATCAATATGGAAACAGTAGGTCAAAGGAGTGTTAGAGGCTTTCATCATTGTCATGTGCCATGCCAAAATGCAAAGTTGATTATCAGAATCATGGATCAACTCTGTTTTTTGTCTTGACCATGCAATATGGCCAAGCCATCTGGATATTTACTTCTCTGCCTTCGCCTGGTTTTTTTCCCCTCAATCTTGCCAGTTATCACCAAGTTCTCTAGTTTATTTCTTCTCATAGCGTTCCCAAAAATATCTTGGCTGCTTACGTCTAATTTCTCTAATCAGTTTGCGACATTTATCTGGATGAAACTGTCCTTATGCTGGGTGACACAAATATCTGGATGAAACTGTCCTTATGCTGGGTGACACAAATATCTGGGTGAAGCGCTGTTACATTGGGTGGGACTTGTGGGACTTGCTCATTGGTTTTTATGTCTGTCCATGGTATTCTTTGCATTTTCCTCAGAAACCACATTTCCACTGCCATTAGATGTTTTTCATCTTGTCTGCTCATTGTCCATGTTTCACATCCATACAAAAGTACATGTTCTATATACCTCTTCAACACTCTTTTTCTAGTTGCAAATGACATCTCTTTATTTGTCAGTATGTTTTCCATCTTACAAAAGGCTATCTTCGTTCTAATCTCTTCAAGGCATCTCCCATCAGATGTTATGACTGTTACGAGATAATTGTACCGATTCACTTGTTTAAGAATATTCCCATTTACCCGTTCATAACATTGTGGTATTTTTCTCTTCCTAAAGATGACCATAATCTGTGTCTTCTTACAATTTAATTCTAACCCTAGTTAATCATTGGTTGGAGGCTTTAGGTATAGTCTGTCCCGAAAAGAATGCCTTCATTCATGATCAATTATTTTGAAAACTGTCCGTTGCATCGTTATGAAATTGTTCCTGCCGTCTTATATTTACCCCCACCCAAGGAATATGTCTTTGATGGGTACAAAAGCAACTTAAATCATGGAAAGCGGCGACATTTCTTTGATGTACTGGTAAAAAACTAGTGATTTCTCGCTAACAAACTTGTTTTACAGTAATGCCAATGTCCCCGCTAGTTCGGATGACAAACACAAGGCGTATCCAGATTCGTATGGGAGTGGGTGCAATGTCTACTCTGCTGAGACGGAACATGATTACCTGTTTTGCACGACGAATATAGCTGTGAATGTCTCTTAACGGTCAAGATGTTGGTCCTCTTTTCATAGAATTTTATAGAATGATTCTTATGTTCGTGTGTTGTCCCCTCATTTGACAAAGTGTTTCTTCTCACGTTTCTTGTTATGCCACAATATGTCAGTTCCCACCGCAATAATACTCTTCGGTTGGCATTCAGTGCGTCTAGAGCGTTTTGTTTTTTCAATGTCAGTTGTTTGTCACCGTTGAGGGCTTACGGAATTGAAAATTCATCTCTGTGAAATACAAACTGTTGCCATTAACAAGTTGTATTGTTTATGCCGATTCTGTAATGTTTAGGGCCTGCAATTCTTCTGAATATGTGGAGCACAATATCCCAGTAGGTGTGCATGTGGATTAATGTCTGCGATCTGCCCAGACCTTAATCGGTGTCGGACGATTCCAGTAGGCTGATGACTGCTATCGGTTGCATAAAATTCAATCAATCCTTTCTCCAATAGTCATCTTCCTCTTTCAACACATGGTCCTCACATTTTTTCCAGCAACTTTTATCAATTTTTCATAGCGCGGTCTGAGTTAGTATCTTGACGTCAGACAATTTGAATAGATTGATTGACTGATTGATTTAGAAACCGACATCACAGCATTCGGGTCATTCCCATAAGCGCTCCGCCCCCAACCTCAGCAGCCAGCGAAGAGTTCCAACACCAATAATTCCAGTAGCAACCTGATTATATGTCCGTTTCGCCTTTCCTCTGAGCGTCGAGCCTCGGCCAGATCCCCTCGTCACTCCTCGCTGCCTCATTCTTGCCAGACTATGGTGATCCATTTGCTCCTCCGAGGTGTACACGTGCTCCGACAAGGCCGCAACCACGTCTACCTTGTCATGCATCAATGCCGTCGATATTTTGTCTTCTTGGGCAACTACATCGTGATATGATGCATTGTCCATAATTAGAAAAGACGGCCTATCTAGGGATAGAAGCACTGTATTCTCGAGCCAATCGCTAAATACATTACCATTCATCTCATTATGACAATCCCTATTGTCTGTATGCTTTGATACTAACACGAGTCCAGCATTCTGTAGTAAACCATTTTGAGTACTACCAGCATGGGCTATAACGAAACGCTGTCCTTTACTACTGGGCACATATCGCGTTATCTTTCCGTCCACTGATTGCCATTCCTTTTCACTTGTGTGGTGCGCATTGATCCAGGTTTCATCCAAATACACTATGTCATAATTTTATTTGCGCATTTCCCTTATTTCACGTAGGTATCTGCTTCTCGTGGCTCCTAAATGCGGTTGCTCGCAAATAATGTTTCTACCTGCCCTTGTACTTTCTAAACGTGAAGCCTTATATACATTTTCCTCATGTTGGACTGGAAGTACATGATTCTGTCACCCTGCTAATGAGTTGAGTGTGTGCGCGACATTGAGCTGTTAATTTCATGTGAAATGCTTTTACATCTGTCCGCTGTTGTTTGTAGCATGAATTGCATGTTCGGAATAATGGCGACAGGCTTTGTCGCAGGACTGACTGGTTTTCCTCACGCAGTAATCTGTGGCTTCTGGTTTTCTAGTGACTGCCGCTTCCATCGACGATGAACTGTATTTTTCGTGCAGGACTTTTGTGTTGGCATTCTGGCGGCGGCATTATGCACAGTGTTCCTGTGCTGGCTGTTTGCTTGCCGAGACTCCTGTCTTTTCTTCTTTTTACATGGGGCAGTGAAGAGCATGGTAGGTATGCTTGCAGATCTACAAATTAATGGGAAAGACATTAGACTTATAAAAAACAACAATTAGAAACAACAATTTGCCATAAGGATTGATAATGAAGTGGGACAATATCAACCTATTAAGACAGGTGTTAGGCAGGGATGTGTAATGTCTCCAGATCTTTTTTCCCTATACAGTGAAAATATTTTCAGGAATATAAAAGATATAAATGGAATCAGCATTGGAGGACGAAACATCAATAACATTAGATATGCAGATGATACAGTATTGATTGCAGACAATGCACAAGATCTACAACAATTAGTAGGCGCGGTTGTTGTACACAGTGAGCAGCTGGGGTTGGAATTAAATTGTAAGAAGACACAGGTTATGGTAGTCACTAGGAAGAACGAAGTACGACAATGTAATATACAAGTAAATGGGAATATTCTTCAACAAGTGAATCGGTACAATTATCTCGGAACAGTCATAACATCTGATGGGAGATGCCTTGAAGAGATTAGAACAAGAATCGCCATGGCGAGAGTAACCTTTAGCAAGATGAAAAACATTCTAACCAATAAAAAGATGTCAATTGAAACGAGAAAAAGAGTGTTGAGGGGATACATAGAGCCTGTTCTTTTGTATGGATGTGAAACTTGGACAATGTGCAGGCAAGCTGAAAAACATCTGATGGCTGCAGAAATGTGGTTTCTGAGGAAAATGCAAAGAATACCATGGACAGACAGAAAAACCAATGACCAAGTACTACAGGAGACAAATGAAAATCGTAAACTGATTATAGAAATTAGACGTAGACAGTCAAAATTTTTTGGACATGTTATGAGAAGAAATGGATTGGAGAACTTGCTGACAACTGGTAAGATCGAAGGGAACAGACCAAGAGGAAGACAGAGAGGAAAATACCTGGATGGCTTGGCCACATGGCATGGACGGGACAGGAACACTGAGCTGATCCACGATTCCGGTGATCGAGTGAAATGGCGAGTCATGACCGCCCACGCTTTCTGGCATGGCACATGATTGATTGATTGAATGGTCATGTCTGTGGTAACGAACTGGAAGGAAACAAGTCACCAAAATGGACGTATTTAAAACAGTCGTCGCGAAGAAAGAGCGGACTGAAAAAGCCACCGCTCAGCCTTCAACGCCAAGAGTCAAAAGAGTAATTGACGTTGTGAAGTGAAACTTCATAACAAGAAAGTCCGGCAATTCTGCCTACCTTGTTAATGTGGACAACCATGACGAGTCAAAAAAAATTTTTTTTTTGACAATTCAAAACTGTTATTGTTATTCAGTATATCTGACCCTGCTGAAGTTATTAATGTGGGGTCTTCTGTGCTGTCTCCGAAGTCAGCGTCATATTTTTAAAACATGTAGCTATTGAGCTGACGATAATTATATCCGTTTGACTAATACTTTCTAGAGAGTTGGACATATTTCTCTTTGCCAGCATTTTCCAACCTTTCATGACATTTATTTTAGAAAAAGTCAAAGTGATGGTTGTAAATTCTGAATCGGCTTTGATTCTTTCCCTTTACTTGGGATCAACAGAAATAACAGAGATTCTGCTGAAGCAAAAAAGACTAGACATTGAACATCAAAACCAAGATAGATACACAGCCCTTATGAAAGCTGTTGAGGTCCAGAATGTTGATGCACTTAAATTTTTTTCTTTTTTTTTCTTGAATGTTTAATGGTTATAATGGTTACGATATATTCCATCATACGTCCACTAATAAACAGACATTCACTGACACAGATAGATGAATTAAAACATAATCAATCCCAGCATGCATTCATTGATACAGACAAATGAATGAAAAAATAATCAATCCCAGCATGCATTCAATACTACAGACACATGAATGAAAACAATCAATCCCAGCATGCATTCATTGATACAGACACATGAATGAAAACAATCAATCCCAGCATGCTTCCACCTACTAACAGACAATGAATGATACAAAACACATGAATGAAAACACAATCAAATATGAGCATCAGTAAACAGTGGCAGGTCGCAGGCGTGCTTGAGTGAATCACTGCTGCATGTTTAGCTTTCAGACCTCGTTCTACAATTAATTCCTCAGTGGTTTGATGTTGCAGCCCAGTAACCCTGGCCCACTCCAGGTCTTAGGCACAACTGTCAGCTTGACTAATCTCCCTTGTCTTAGCACAGCAGCATTGACAGCTCTATCTTTAGAATGTTGTAACACAGCACCAACAGTTTGAAGATTGACAAAATTATCAAATGTGACAGATCCAAACTCAACTAACTCATCCCCGACTTGAAAACCTCCATTTGCAGCTGGAGATCCAAAGTCTACTCTGTCCACCACAGCAAAAGGGACTTTTACTGTGGCTTCGTGTCCATTGCCTGCCATGCAGTTGTCACCCAACAAGTTGTGGTTCCCATATTTGTCTCTGGCCTCTTGGTGAATGTTGACTAGTTCCTCCTCAATCTGCTGCATGACAGCCAGATGGTCGTTCTGTAGACAAGATATCTGGTGACGTGCATGTCTGCAAGAATATACATCAATATCAGACCGCGGAAATCCTTCAGCATCGACTAGAGATTCCGTCAGCCCAACTCCTTTTTGAGAATTAAGAAGGTCGGTCAGCTCTTTAATGGTGCTCTCAATCTCGTTCCTCTTGTTGCACACATCCCGATAGCGCTTGGAGGACGCCATCTTGTTGACTGTGACAGGACAAAATTGTGGACGGGCGGAGAAAAACTGCATGGATTCTTTGTACGAAACGAAACTTCCTGATGCACTTAAATTTTTTTTTTTTTTTAATTGACCTTTCACAGGCCTTACAAAAATATTTAATTGATTTCATTTATTTAATTGCGAAGAAAGATTTTTTTTTTTTTTTTATTTGGGTTTGGCGGTCATCCCAGACTAGCTGGTTCCCCGCCTCCCCTGTTTTTGGCGTGGACCCTTAGTCCCACTGTGAGCCATTGCCCACAGTGGTCCACCGGGCCCACATTTAAAGTGATGCTTATGTGAGGTTGTTTTTTTTCCCTGATCACCCGGCCCCCGACCAGACCAGGCGCACTACTGGAGGGATGCAGCAAATGCGTCTGATCTTAGCCAAGGTACCGAGAATGATCATCCCGGCCTCCGACCAGACCAAGCGCACTACTGTCGGGGGCCAGCAAATACACTTGATCTTAGCCAAAAGGCCGAGAAGCGATGAAAAGAGCGGATTGACGTTGTGAAGAGAAACCAGAGTAACATTGTCAGGGCATCCTTTGGGGGACAGTCGTTAACATCGTGCACGGAGCTTGCAGTGTTAGAACACTGGTGATTTCTTCTTTTTTAGGGTATTCATTGCCTGTTCCATTTCTTCCATTGTTAGATTTGCCATCATATATTCTGCTGCTGTCTCTGTATTTCTATGATTTATCTGTTTGTCTTTGATTGCTTTCTTCTGTTCGGTTGTAATATCAATGTGGTTTGCATTTGCATAGTGTTCCATTAGTGCATTTGCAGCCTTTTTTCCTGTAAGCAAGGCATTTCCTTGTTTAATTGTTATTTGTTTGTTTCTAGGTCCTTCATTGTTCATGGCTTTCACTAGTTTCCATAGTTTGTTTCCATCCCTGTCAAAATTCAGGTTTTCTGTTTTTTCCCTCCAACAATCTCTTGTTGTTTGATTTACTGTTCTTTTATATTTTGCTGAGATGGCTTTGAGAGAGATGTTCGCTTCAATTGTTTGTTCTCTCTCTGCTGTCTTCCTGGCATCTTCAACTTTGTCCTCCAAACTTTGTAGTTCTTCAGTCCAGTATGGTTTGTAATTTTTCCTTGCTCCTCTTGGAATGGACTCAGTGGCTGCCTGTATTATCGCTCTGTTTAGACTTTCCACCATTTGCTTTATGTTGCCATATCGTGTATTTATGTTTTCACAATATTTGTCTGTTAGTATGGCAAATCTGTCCCAATCTGCTCGTTTGTAATTCCAGCGGGGCAAGGGCGTTTGCTCCTGTGGAACATACTCCATATTCATTTCAAGCTTGATTGGTCTGTGGTCACTACCTGCTAATTGGACCAGCACATGGCGATCGATTTTGTGAAGGATGTCTCCTGTGCAGAAAGCTAAGTCTGGAGTAGAAGTGGTAAGCCATCTTCTGGAGTAGAAGCTTGGTGTGTCATCCGCTTTGTTGAGTAGATGGAGATTTGAGTCTATTTCCCAGTCCTCCAATTCATCTCCTCTTTTGTCAGTATCTGGGTATCCCCATCTTTCTGAACGGCTATTAAAGTCTCCGACAATAATGCAGTTTGTGTCAGTTATTTTCATGTTTGAGAGTGTAAGGTCCTTATCTGCTGGGCTATACAGATTGTAGATTCTTATTTTCACATCCTTTATCATTATATCAACACCTATAATTTCCGTTTGGTTGTCAGAGATCACAGATAGTTCGCTGCAAGGTATTGTATTTCGTGTAAGTATTAGAACTCCTCCTTTGTGTCCTTCGCGGTCGAAACGTGTGGCCTGATATCCTCTGACTGAGAATTTGTGATTGGCGTTGAGGTGTGTCTCTTGAATGCATGCCACATCTATTCTATCTTTATGAAGACGCTGTGTCAGGGAGTCTTTCTTCTTGTAAACTCCTTCGGCATTCCACTGTAGTATGTTGAGTGTCCGGGGTATTTGGTCAATAGCTCTTAACCTACTCCTCTGTGCCTTGACTCCACAGCACAGGGGAAGGTGACCACCAGTAGTCATGGGTGGACCCCCCTCGAGGCAGGGGGCCCGGCACTATCGCCGCCTGATGGGACTTCACGGGATTAGCACCATAACGATTAATTTTGATTTGTGACATCATGAATTAAGTTACGTTGCACTGCTTTGTCAAGCCTGTGGCTCAGTACATCCGATTTCGACAAGCATTTATTCGGGATGCTTTCCCTAGCCTTTGACTGTCCCCAGTCTTACCTACAAGGCAGCAGGTTTTACGTTGCACTGCTTTGTCAAGCCTGTGGCTCAGTACATCCGATTTCGACAAGCATTTATTCGGGATGCTTTCCCTAGCCTTTGACTGTCCCCAGTCTACCTACAAGGCAGCAGGTTTGTGTGTCTCTTTGTCTGGTCCCTCTCCCTTGACCTGTCCGACATGGGTGGCCCCACCAGTAGCTGTGCTACCGTCGGCATAGCTATTGGGGTCATTGGGACGCACAAGCCCCTCTACCTCGTCACGGTGGACACACAGCAGAGGGGTATAGAAAGATATGAGACCACATTGAAAGATATGACACCGTATAGAAAGATATGAGACCACATTGAAAGATATGACACCGTATAGAAAGATATGGGACCATATTGACAGATATGAGACCATATTGAAAGATATGAGACCGTATTGAAAGATATGAAGGTACAAAAATGCATATATTATAGATATATGAGATACAAGAACACCATTGCGCACATGAAGTAAATGGAGAGACAGTGTAGAAGAAGATCGAAATGAAGTCTTACATTCTCGTGAGGTTGAAGAAGAAGAAGAAAAAGAAGAGTGGAAGATGATGATGACGGTGGCAAGGTTGAACTACCATGTCTCTCAGTTTTCACTTTGTCTATTGTCTTCTGGTCTCTATGCTTCTATAGAAGGGAACATGCTTACACAAGTTGATACATGTAAAACGCCTAGAGCAAATACAACATCAGAGAGTAAGAGCAGAATATATAATGCAAAAAACGTTATATTTATGACTATAAGAAAGGCGGTGGAAAAGTGGTTTCTGAGGAAAATGCAAAGAATACCATGGACATACAGAAAAACAAAACAATGACCAAGCCCTACAAGAAAGAAATGAAAATCGTAAACTGATTAGAGAAGTTAAACGTAGACAGTCAATTTTTTTTAAAATCGCGTAATGAGAAGACATAAATTGGAGAACATGGTGACAATTGGCAAGATCGAGGGGAAGAGAACAAGGGGAAGGCAGAGAAGTAAATATTTGGATGGCTTGGTCACGTGGTATAGTCGAGACAAGAACGCTGAGTTGATCCACGACTCTGATGATCGAGTGAGATGGCGAAACATGATCGCCCATGCTTATCGGCATGGCACATGATGATGATACGAAAGAGATACAAACAGAACTCCTTGGTCATATAACGAGAAGAGAGGCATCGGAAAACACCGTGGAGAACGGAACAATCAGTAGCGAACGAAAGAAGAAGAAAGAATAATCAGTGGGAGAAAAGGCAAGGCAGACCGAGAGAAAGGATGCTGGATGGATTGAGATGGTAGCACGAAAGAATATTATCAGCAGAGTTGAACTGAATGTTACCGGGAAGGTTAACCCGGTCAACAAATGCCTGCAGAAGTCGGATGTGTCGGCCTAACGGAGCAAGAACGCAGCTCTGCTGTAAACAGGCACAACGCAATCACATCCGGAAAAAAAACTCCGGATGAACGCAGAAGAAGAAGAAGAACTGAATGTTATGTCGAATGACGTCATTGCACATCGCACACTCCCATGCGTGCTCATTCTCTCAAGCAGCAACGATCCCTCAGTATCTCTGCTCACTGTTCCCATAAATTGGTTATTTAATAAACAGCCTTACAATGCTGTGAACACAATTAGGCCGGCCGGTAAAACCCATGCAAGTATTACTCACAGTGAACTGTCCGCACACTTGTTGCTCTAATTTATGAGTCTTACGGTACCAAAAACTGAACCATCACGTGATCTGAAGGGCGTGACTAACAGAGTCTGGTTTGAAAATCTCATCACCAGGGAAGTGGCGCGCAGGTGTTGGCGCACAATCGTCTCTCCTCTCACTAGCTCAGTACAGGCCGGACCAGAAGCATCGTTCAGCCGTTAGCCTCCATTTTTCTCGAACTTTCACTTGACAGAATCCAGTAACAATGGTAAGTCGTGTGTGTAATGAAACATTGTGTAACTGATTGTTCACGAATGCGTCTCTTGTTATATCAGGGAAGACAGTATTTTATCGGTTATTGTTTTACAAATAATTTATTCAATTTTACCTCGTGGCAATTTGAAAATTTGTGAGTCAGACAGAAGTCGCCATTATTATATGAATGTAACATCCATTAAATCAATATCTTATCATGTCCTATTGTTGTATAATATATTGTAAACCATGGTTGGCGTTTAATGTAACGGGGCGTATTTTGTAAAAGATGAAGAAAAGTTATAGACTTAATTCACTTCTGATTGTGAAGTCATGGAAGTGATGACTCAGGAGTGCCATTTAAATCGCAGTAGGCGGCTGGCATGGCTGCCCCAGGCGCCCTTGACTGGTTGAACATTCCGGGGCAGGATGATCTACTTATCATACTAATGGATGTCACGTGACTCATGGCCGGCTGCCGGTCTTCTGGGCTGTTAGATCACCAGTGATGGCGATTAAGTTCAACAATTGGCGCCAATATTGTGCCGCTGTTATATTGTCTTCGCTTCAGCTGAATGCTGAACCGACCTTATGCCGTCTCCACAATGAAGGATCGCTGCAATATCCAGGTCTTCCCATCTGGCTGTGCAAGCTGACAGGTTGCTGTCAGTGTCCTCAATTTCTTGATGAAATCTTCCCAATCTTGTCTAACTCTTGCACGCTTCTCTTAAATTATCTTCTACAGTAATGGATATTTACTTTTAAGGTCAGAATAATCCAGATTCCTAACGCTCCTGCTGTACAGTTTCACATGGCGCCTAAACTTTCAAGTTTCCTAGCGCATGTATTTACAATGCTGACTCCTGACAAGAAACATTACTGCAGACTCCTGAATTTTTTCTGCTACCCCAGCTTTTGTGGTTGACATATTTAACTAAACTTCATTTTGATCTCCCTCTGGAATGGGAGTACTTCAAATTACTTGTTTCCTTGAAATATGACATTCTTCTGTATAAACATCTCCAGGACTTGTTTCTTGTTAACTGTCCAGGTGTCTTCTACTAATTTGTTCCCCCCACATCCTATTTACAGGACATCGCTGTCAATGCCAGCAATTTTGTCTCGGCAAGGTTTATGTTCAGTAGTTTGCCATTGCATTCTGAGCGGCCAGCTCACATACCTCCGTAAGTTACCAACGTGACGCGATCCGCTGCCGAATCACAGGATTACGAACGTCCTTAACTCCTTCGCCAGGGAGACTGGTGAATTACTTAATTACTATTTAATAATTGAAACATTTGACAAATCTAATTTTAAATGAAAATGAGCACTCTTCCGAATAACGGTCCTACATTATTTAGTGTAAAAAGCATCCCTAACAAGGCCTCATTAGTTGTCGATCACTTCGGTTCGGGTTTAGTTTGACGTGGACTGCTAGACCGATCGATGGATGCAATAGTTTCCTGGGCCCAGAGGGCCCTGACTCGTAGCGTGTATCTATTTCCACATATAACTGATAGGTATACACTACGACGACTGTGGGGGCCCTCCGAGCCCAAAATTAGTATGCAGTAACATGAATTTCAAAATTCATGTGCTGCTTAACTTTCCAAGCGCCATGGATGCTGGTCATCCTGTATTTTATTCCTGGGATAGAATACTTTCTAGCTGAAAATATACCAGTTGATTCACGTTACGATTATCTTACTTTTCATAAAATTTCTGCAGTCATCAAGGGTTTGTGAAACATACTTGATAGAGCTGCCAGAATGAAATCTGATAGTCCTTTCTCAATTCATGTGAAATCTAAACTTATGACATTTAGGTAAGGGAAGCACTATTCGCAATTCCATTGCGAATAGAAAAAAAATTATATTCGCAATCAAATTGCGGGAAGTAACAAACATGTCACAGCGTCTGCTCACTAGTCAATTTTAGTTTGGGCCATTAAGAAGTCTAAGAAGGTGGTTAATTTAAATAGGAATGTTAACTGTTGCGAGTTTAATTCTGCCGAATTCTGTATTTTTTTTTTAATGAATCACTCTTCTTACTTCTGTCCGTTCTTTTGGCATCCCATTTTATTTTTACATTTTACGTTAGTCCTGTTTAAATATCAAGAATAATTTTTCAGAACAGGTATCCCCAATACAAATAACGATCCCTATAAATAATTCTGTCCCCAGGCGAGTTCAAGAATTGTTAACTTTCGTTTCTGTACACTTACTGTTACCAGGCATCCATTTTTGTTTACTCTACCGTCCTACTATTTGTCCTGATATCGCAGCAGTGATGATTCTCTCAATTTGACACTTTCTATGGCCTCCATTGCATCACTCTCTGAGTGACTCTGTTCTGGTCCAAGCTGACAGTACTAACAGTCAGCAATATGCTTCGCCTCAGAGACATGATTAAGCAATTCAAACACCAGGCATTCGACTTGCCTCGTTAATTTGCTACGCATATAAAGTGCAGGAAAACCCGGTATATCTGTAGCAGGTGGAAAAGAGAGAGGAGAGAGATAGATAACGAAGATAGTGTGAGAGACAGAGATATGAGAAAGATGTGTTGAAAGACATTAAAGAATGGTAAAGACAAGAAAGGGAGAGGTGGGAGATCGAGACTTAGAGAGAGAGAGAGAGAGAGAAGAACTCGTGTTCGGGTGGCTAAGTTCCTTTCCCAAGACAACAAATATAGAGGACAGATAAGAACAAAATGACAAGTGTGCAGGTTCTTGTGCAGCAAGATAAACAACACCTAATACACAAAACCCGTAGAAAACATACGCCTAAAGCGAAATCATCAGACTAGCATTGGTGTCACCGATTTCCTGAAAATGAATAAAAAAAAAATTTACCTCCCCGGCTCGGAATCAAACCTCGACCTCCCGTGCACCAGGTGGAGATACTAACCACTAAGCTACCGAGGACACGTTGATATCAACAATATATTGTAATATGAATACACGTGTATGAATAATCACGTGACCTACTTCGATTGCGAATATAATTTATTTTCTATTCGCAATTCGATTGCAAATATTTTTTATATTCTCAATTCCATTGCGAATAGTCACTTCGTTTCGGTAAGCGGGCCCTACGTTTCTGGAAATGTGAACAATAGCCTTTGTTCCCCAAATTTGTTGCTTTGGATATTGTATCTGTGGCAGGGTGCCTGAGTGGAAAATTGCAGCTCTGCAAATTTCTAAGGTAAAAATTCTTACTTGATCACAACTGGTCCAAAAGTGTCTAAAGGCAGCACACTCTCTGGGAAAAGTTCCGAGTTTATTTGTATAGGGTTGGTGCTCTGCCAGAAACATGCTTTTCTTTGTAAATGCCCTGAAATAACCTTCAGAAGTTAGTACAACTGTGTGGGTCCTCAGTCTGACAAAGTAACTTTTTTAAAATTATCGAAAGTTTAGCTGAGGTGCTGGACCTTCATAAACAGTGCAGAAGTGACTTGCCAAGACCCAGATCTAGGGTCACAGCACACTTGTGTTAGTGACATAGTTCTTTGTGGAGAAAGTCATCAAAAACATGTCCACCATAATGATCATGCTTGTTTTTACAAGCATGCTTGACTTGGTAGTTAGGCAATGTAGGCTGTGTGATATGGCTATCAAAATGATTGAATTTTGCAAAACAATTTCTCTAACTAGCTTGAAATATATTTATTCAAAATTTAGTTTGGGCATTAATTTGTTACTAACAGATCCCTTAGCTTTCAAAGAACTGTTTTTGTTTTTTAATTAAATTCTACCATTGATATCCTCATAAAACCCTTGACCAAGATGACACATTGTCTCTGTTGCAGGGTCTAAAGTCAATTTGTGAGCTTTATTCTTCTAACACTTGGGTGCTTGCCAAATAACCAAATTCAATTATTGTTATCATGCCTAGTTATGTTCTTAGCTTAGAAGTCAAATAAAATATGTCTATGAATTACAGAACATTACATGATTTGAATTTGCCAAGTATCACTAATGGTGTTGCCCCATTGTGGGAACACAAACCCTAGGTTGTGCACTTTTATAGCCTGGCATATTTTACTGCATACTGTCAGATGCCTACTGAAGTTATATGAAGTGGGTTGATGAATCATGTTGTCTGAAATACACAACACAATAGTCACAGGTTGTGTTCCAATGTGGCACATTATCCTCATGATGATCCAGTCAGCTATGAAGTCCTGGCAGGTTTTAGATGCCTAATAGCAGGCACCGTGTGGGGGGGGGGGGAACAGGCATTGAATCCTTGTCCCCCCTTCTTCCCCCCCCCCCCCCCCCCCCCCCCCCCCCCCCCCCCCCCCCGGAAGGTTATAACCCAGTCAACAAATGCCTGCAGAAGTCGAATGTGTCGGCCTAACAGCGCAAGAACGCAGCTCTGCTGTAAACAGGCACAACGCAATCACATCCAGAAAAAAAACTGGATGAACGCAGAATTCTTCTTTTGCAGCTTTGTTCATGCCATTGTTGGTGTCACATCCTTTTATTTTAGACTATTGATTAATTTTGGAGACAGCAATCGTGATAGCTGACCGGCTTTTAGAGCATTATTTGATGAAACGGTGCTGTATAACTTTATTGACCAACTTTGTCAGATGTTAATTGGTGCTTGTTTCTATTTTCAGCGTGAATGTCTCTCAGTGCATCTTGGTCAGGCTGGTGTCCAGATGGGCAATGCCTGCTGGGAGTTGTACTGTCTAGAACATGGTATTCAGGTATGATCAGTGCGTGTTGTCAATGATTAGATGTCATGTTTGCACGTATTTCCTTTGTACATATATCCTTTTAAATGACAGTTAGCAGCCATTAGTGTTTGTATTTGTTATGCAAGATCATGTCGGGGAAATTTGGCCAATGGGAGTATTTTGTTGCTTAAAATATATCTAGCAAAGGTTCTTTCTTTGCCTCGTTCTTTCCATCACACCAAGTTCTTCTTGGATGAACAGTCGACTATAAGAAATCTTGGTGGATTGAAAAGGGTAACTTAGAAATTAGATTAGATATCTCATTTGTTTTGTGAATAGTTAATTTGTATGTATGTATGACTGGTAATGTATTGTTTCTGGAGATCCCTTGTTTAATTTTTAAAGGCAGTTAATTTGCCCCTGCTGTTTTGAATGGTATGTCAATGTAATTTCATCTGGTATTGTACTTTGTTTGTTGACTGTTAAGTCATCTGTAAATAAAAAAAAAAAATCATTCAGCTTTCATTATTGTAAATTGGGATAGCCCATGTTCGGAAAACTCTGCAATAAAATGTTTGTCAAAGGAATTTAACAAGACCAGAGGTTGTTTCCTAATATTTTTGTTTTGTGGTTTGGTTTAGAGTAATGCAATTTTTAAGATAAAAAAATGTCATTTGATCGCACAAAGTACTGGCAACAAAGTTTTCAAAGACTACATTGCCAGGTGAATGACCTCAAGTGATATGATTTGTTGCTAAGCATAGTTTTTGTTTTTAAAAGCCTGACGGTCAGATGCCATCAGACAAACCTGTGGGTGGTAATGATGATTCCTTCAACACTTTCTTCAGCGAGACAGGAGCTGGCAAACATGTTCCCCGTGCTGTGTTCATAGATCTGGAACCAAATGTTGTCGGTAAGTTGATTTTTCACTATTTGTTCCATACTGTAGATATACAGTGGTCTATCGTAGGAAAACAGTTCTAACCAGATTAATCCTGTCATTGACAATTTCTATACTTTGGGAGTCGCTTAAATGGGTAAGGGAGTCAAAAAAGGATTAAGAGATATTATATTGGCTTCTTTAGAGATGTGATTTTATAGAATGGTAAAAAAAAATTCCTTGGATAGCGCACGAGTTAATGTAAACATTTTGAAAGAATCCAGGACACAAAGACAACTCAGCACAAAAGATGTGATATTTTTGGGCCACATTATGAGATGATGGAAAACGAGAATTCTTGTCTTATTTCATGACACAGAAGTGTCAGCACATGCATTGATACATTACGTTAATTATCGCAATATATGAAGCATAGTTGTTGTCAAAGCACTTGATGGTTGGCTATATCTGCCGGCTATTCATGTAATTTAATATCAATGGGCGCAGGTCATCATGGACGAATGGGTAAGAAAGCGTGTTCTGAAACATCCGGTGTGCCAAGGTTAGGGGTTCAACCCCTGCACAGGACAGCTGGACTAAAATGTTGACCTGTCGTCCTTGACTAGGGGACGTAAATTACAAGTACCTCTGAAGTCAGTGGATTCACCTGATGGCGAGGGACACTGTTAATAGGGAAACCTAATCCACACGTAAAATTCAGCATCCATCACTACTATAGTATGTATGGACTGCTTGAGGTCAAAGCAAGCAAGCGCCAAAATAAAATTCTTTTAATGGGTGACAGTTGTTTGCTTCCAGGGAAGTATATTAGCTGCTGTTAAAATATTTAAACGCATGTGTTACAGGGGCCCATAAAAGGGAACATAGGTAACCTGCCATGCATGTCATAAGAGCCGATCAAGGAGGGTTGGTGGCATTCTGGCATCGGTTGTTTAAAGGTCTATGCTGCTAGATTATTCATTAAAAGAGTATCTGAGATGTTAATTACATTAACAGATAACTGAGCCTTTCTAGTCAGGAACCCCAATACAATATTGAGGGTGTCAGGAACCTACTTTTAAGCCAGCCCTTTTTGCTCGCTTCTGCTCGTTGTCTTTCTACTGGCAAGTAGACTTCATGACTGGAATATTTTTGGCGCTTTTTCTGTGCTCTGTATTTAATGGATAAAGATCTCCCCGCCATGATTTAGTATGTTCTGTTTACTTTGCTATAAAAATCTTGATTGCTTGTCCATGTTTGCTAGCCACTCGTTCTCTGCAACTCCCGAGCTAAAGTCACAAGTTCAACTAAAGGGCATAACACAACTTTGCGCTGTTTTCATGTATTTCAGTCTCATATTTAAGCTTGCACTTGCATCTAAACAGTTTTTCGCAACTAAAATATGAATAGATGCTCTCATTCAAAACTAAAATATAATATACAGACAGCACTGAGCTAGTGCCATTCTGGTATTCCAACACGTCCAACCTGGGCAGTGTCTTCACTCGTAATCCCCAGTTCGACACGAGGCTTGTCTTCTCCTCGCGCTCGTTATAAAATATGCGTGCAGGTATGACAGAGGGTCAGTTGGAACAATTAAAGGGGTTGGGAGCTTCAAAATATGTGGTGTTTAGTCTTTAAGCTTTCACATATAATGATTGCAATGCTTATGGTTCACACGATAATAATCTATTTCTTCAGTAACGTGTAATTATACGTTGACCAGTTTTATGATGAAAAGATTTATTAAGTTCCCCTTTTTCAATAGCTCCTGTGCAGGTTAGTCTGTTCTAAGGTGTTATTCTTCAGCATTACAGTGGTCTTGAGTTTTAAAATCTAGTGCTAAAACATTTGATTCATTATCAGCAACAACAAAAAACGCACTAATTTTGTTGTGCAAATGTCTGGAACCTCTCCAATGTCATCTCAAGCATTACAGGTTAAAGCACGTCTAGAATGTGGTGTATTCAAGTTGGTTAATGCAGTGATGGTTGTGGACCAAAAATTTGTAATGAAACCTACATCTCTTTACATTTGTCTGTATTTGCAATTTTTCTGTGTACATCAACAGATGAGGTTCGTACAGGCACTTACAGACAGTTGTTCCACCCAGAACAGCTGATCACAGGAAAGGAGGATGCCGCCAACAACTATGCCCGTGGTCACTACACTGTTGGCAAGGAGTTGATTGATTTGGTTTTGGATCGCATCAGGAAGCTGTCAGATCAGTGCACTGGTTTACAGGGATTCCTCATCTTCCACAGGTAACAAAGATATGTCTGTTGCTGCTGTAACAGTGGGCTGACCATCTCCAGGGCTTCCTTTATATTGCTGCTGTAACAGTGGGCTGACCATCTCCAGGGCTTCCTTTATGTTACTGCTGTAACAGTGGGCTGACCATCTCCAGGGCTTCCTTTATGTTACTGCTGTAACAGTGGGCTGACCATCTCCAGGGCTTCCTTTATATTGCTGCTGTAACAGTGGGCTGACCATCTCCAGGGCTTCCTTTATGTTGCTGCTGTAACAGTGGGCTGATCATGACCACCAGAGGTCAGCAAGTCTGAATGGATAAGAGCGCTCGTTCTAAAACATCTCGTGTTCTAAGGTAGTGAGTTCAACCCTTACACTGGTCTTTTGGACTAAAATGTTGACTTGTCCCTGACTTGGGGAATTACAGGTACCACTGACGTCTGAATGGCAAGGGACACTTGTAATAGGAAAAATAATCCACACATTTAATTAGTCCAGTGCACTAAAAGTGGTAGCACATGTATGGATAGCACTAGAAGTGGTAGCACATGTATGGATGAGTAGTGCCCCAGAATAAACGTTCGCCAGTACTAATGTATTCATGGTTGGATATTTTCAGAACTTTTGTCCTTATGCTTATTTAATATTAGTACTGTCATGCTCAAGTATTCACAATTATGTTGGTGTGTTCTTGTTATATATATTAGACATTTTCTTCTGGCTGTTTTAAAGACTATCCTTGTTTATGCTCTGCAAGTGAACTGTTTCTCGTTGTTATAACTGTTTTCAGCTTTGGTGGAGGCACTGGGTCAGGTTTCACCTCTCTCCTTATGGAACGCCTGTCAGTGGACTATGGGAAGAAATCCAAGCTGGAGTTTGCTATTTACCCAGCTCCCCAGGTGAGTTCTTTTACCTTAGATAATACTATTTTCAGAATGAGATTTAAAAAAAATAAAATCTTATTGTCAGGTTATACGTGTTAAAGCTAGTACTGGAGCAGTGAACCTAATAACTTGGTCAGAGTAGGCTAAGATTACTTTCACGCGATATAATTTTTACTGAGAATCATTTTTTTGGTGTTCTATATCCAGAGATAGTTCGACTGAGTCTGTGCTGTTTTCACATTTGCAAACTGATGTACAGCAGACTTTGATCGCCAAAGTTTGAACCACTAAGTACTGCTCAGTACTTAGTAATATCATTAACTACTGTAGTATTGAAGTGTATATGTGTAACCTCAGTTTGACTATTTTCAAGTATCTGTTGATCAAGTATACATCGATATGTAACGCTGTCGGGTTAAACAGCATGTACCCTGACAGCGGCATTCACATCTTCTCCACAGATCTGTCCTTGGTATTCTGGATCAATTCTATTAATCCATGCATTTGCCTTTCATCGTTTCCCCTTGTCAGCTTTTCTATTAATTTTTCCAGTTGTCACAATACTCACCAATGCCTGTTATCACATGATTAAAGAATGCTGCTGTCTTTCACAGAGTTTCCTACAATAAACAGGCATGCACATTTTATTTCAAATTATTTAAATGTCCCAGATATTGTTTCCTTTTTAAGAAAAAAAAAATAAGCTATACTGCTGTGTGGATACGAAACATTAAAGAGAAAAACTATTACTTACAAATTACATTCTTTAATTGTTGCCTGCAAATACAGCTTAATGCTATGATACTCACCAATGTACAGCTTATCGGGAGTAAAAATGTTGCCCCCTAGAATAGAAGGCAGGAGAAAAATAGCAATGATGGTAACAATAGATATATGAAAAGAGTACACATTTGTTAATGTACGTCAATTCTCCATATAGGTGTCGACTGCTGTTGTGGAGCCCTACAACTCAATCTTGACAACACACACTACATTGGAGCACACAGACTGTGCATTTATGGTAGACAACGAAGCCATTTATGACATCTGTCGCAGGAACTTGGATGTTGAGCGTCCTACTTACACCAACCTAAATCGACTCATTGGTCAGATTGTCTCCTCCATCACAGCCTCTCTTAGGTAAGCCATTTACATACTAGATTTGAGGTGTTTTATGAGCTCATGTTCTTATAATAGCATACAGATTATATTTCCAACACGAAAAATTCAATGCTGTGCTCGTATTCCAAGAATTTTGATAAAGACACTGTTTACTGCAACAGTCCAGGGGAAAGCAGAGTATCCAATGGACAGACGATATAAAGGAGAGAACCTGCAAGAAGATGAACCATACTAAGTGGTGACCTTTAACAACCACATTTATGGGAGAATAGGCATTGTCTGTTACTAACAGAATATTCCATCTTTAGCCCACTAATATGCGTGTGCATTTATTTTTGAATAAAATTGTTCTCAACTTTACTTACAATGTTGGACATTATCATAGTATTATTGACCCAATGATGATTGTTCTGTCCAGGTTTGATGGTGCACTGAATGTGGATCTCACAGAGTTCCAGACCAACTTGGTTCCATATCCCAGAATCCATTTCCCTCTGGTCACATATGCTCCAGTGATCTCTGCAGAAAAGGTAATTTTTAGACTTGATACTGTTAACATATATTGGCGGTGTATTCTCACAGCAGAACTGCAGTGGAGACATTTTATCATGCTGTGTATCTTTAGTTGTATACAAACTTATCACTGTACATCCAGTAATTTCTAATACAAATATTTCTCTTCACAATGTCAAGCACCCCATCTTCTCTGCTCTTCTCTCTCTCTCCCCATTGTTGCAAGTAGTGTTTCTTTTTATGGCATTCAAAGATATCTAGCTTTCCATTGTGGGTGTTTGTCATATGTTAATTTGTTCTGTCCATATCTATTTCTTACTCCACCTCACTTTTCAGCTAGAATCTCACTTGAGATTATGAAAGATGTGTGTGTGGAAGCAAATATTCCACCACTTGATAGTAACAATTTATTTCCAGTTGTCTTTTATTGTTAAGGGTTATGTTAAACCAAAGGTAGTTAGTATATTTGTGTAGACTGCAATATTTTACCATTAGGGTGTGCAGTTTTAGATGGACAGTGGTTGGAGCTGAGCTTGCTAGCTCCCATGTCTGACCACCCTTCCTTGGACAAATCTAGTTCTTTTTATGAATCACATAGAAATCAGTGTACTAACTCAGCACAACCAAGACAGTTCATAGTGTAGCTTTTTATCTGATAATTTATTTGATTAAATTAGACACCACGTGATGATAAATGTTCGGTTTTTTCCATGAACAGGCCTATCATGAACAGCTGTCTGTTGCTGAGATTACCAATGCCTGCTTCGAGCCATGCAACCAGATGGTGAAATGCGACCCCCGTCACGGCAAATACATGGCCTGCTGCATGCTGTACCGTGGTGATGTGGTCCCCAAGGATGTTAATGCTGCCATTGCCACCATCAAGACCAAGCGCACCATTCAGTTTGTGGATTGGTGCCCAACTGGCTTCAAGGTAACCCAGCTCTTAGACCTAATCTTCTTTCCTTGCTCTTAGTAACCATTATACCTGTTGTCTTTTATTTATAATGGCATATTATTTCATTGATTACACATCAGTTCTGTGGGAACTTCATTGCAGCCTTCACATATTCTTTCTTATGCCTGCTATCTTGGGTTCACTACATAGTGGTCCTTGTAGTCAATGTGGGTACTTGTGGGTCCATTCTCCACACATACCCAGCTAGTGAAGTCTTTATCTTCTTTCTTAGATTGTGTACTTGCTCCTTATATGCATTTCTTGGTAATATTAAACCAAAATGTCACCTTTGAGCAGGCTGCATGGCAGTGGCAGAGTGCCAGTTTGTTTCCATCGCTGTCTTCACTATGCTCATCCGCATACGAGCAAAAGTACACAGCTGCTTGTTAATCTGAAATTATAATTCATGTCATACAACCAATAATTTGGGATAATACACATGTACCATAAGTACACCTAGTTAGATAAAGTCGGATAGATCAATGGTTCACCAACCTACAGGGTAGTTTTCTTGATTACATATGACTTAGGTTGCCACTTGCATGCAATGTTACCTGGGGTTAAAATCTATGGGGGTAGCAGTAGCTAAATGGGGCAACTACATGTTAATTGAAGCTTATTTTTGTACGAGATAACTTGTAATGATAAATTGTGCTTGTCACAATAGCTGCCATGGCATGAACATTATTAACATTGTCACTTCAGGTTGGCATCAACTACCAGCCACCCACTGTTGTGCCAGGCGGTGATCTGGCCAAGGTCCAGCGTGCCGTCTGCATGTTGAGCAACACCACTGCCATTGCTGAAGCCTGGGCCAGGCTTGACCACAAGTTTGACCTGATGTATGCCAAGAGAGCTTTCGTTCACTGGTAAGTGTTACAATAGTAAATTCATATTCCAATGTTGTAGGATAAGAATATGTGCTCTTAAACATTCAGTGTGCTGATGCAGAGGAAAGGGGTTGAACCCTACATCTGACTGAAATGTTTACATATTGTCATTTACTTGGAGACGTAAATCACAAGTGCCTCTGAAGTTGGAGTGGATTCGCCTCATGGCAAGGAACTCTGTTAATAGGGAAAGTTAATCCACGAGCAAAATTCAGTCCAGCACGTCATGTGTATGGGCTACGCTTGAGTTCAAAATGAGTGAGCACAAGAAACATTCCAATGAACAGTGGTAATTCCTATTGACTAGGATATTTGTCATGGAAGATTGGAGATAGCTGACAGTTAATGTTAGTTGTGAGGCAGAGTAGAGTAAGCTGACCTCATAAGCCTGTGTAAAGTGTTGTATCATTACACACACTGAAGCTGTGATTGATCCTTGCTTGTCCTCTAGGAGCTGTGGCTGTCTACTGTTACACTTGTTCACCATTGGTTCGGGGGGCTGACATTCCCAGTAATTTTATTTTTCAGTCAATCCCTTTTCTAGGCAGTTTTAGTTAGCATGGGTTTCTGCACACAAATATGCTCAGCTGATCTGAGTGTGAGGTACACCGACTACCCTATTAGGGCAAGTAAATTTAAGAATAAATGCAATCAACTGCATGGCCTCACTAATTGCTTCCCCAGTACTGACATTTTAATTATCTTGTCATGATGCAATGTCTGTTTCCTACTGCAGTGTGATTGCAACTAATAGCTAGATTATTTACACGTCTCAATTATTTCTGCAATGTTGGTCCTGCTAGGGTGCTGATTTAATTTGTTGAAAGATATGGAATAAATACAACCAAGTTTACCAGTAGTGCTTGCCATAAGTGAAAGTGAGAGATAAAGACCATGCTAACAAATATTGACATGAAAGATAGGTATTCTCCCAAAAAAGTTTATCACCCAGCAGGTTATAATTTCTGGTGCAGTCTAACACTTGTCTCACATGAGTGTATTTTGCACAAATATTTGTCCATGTTCTTCTCTATCCTCATGGCGACTTTCTGTATTTTAGGTATGTTGGTGAAGGCATGGAAGAGGGCGAGTTTTCTGAAGCTCGTGAAGATCTGGCTGCCCTAGAAAAGGACTACGAAGAGGTTGGCTTGGACTCAGCCGAGGCAGAGGGTGAAGAGGGAGAGGAGTACTAAATCTACCGTTCAAGTGTTTCAGAAATGTTAAACCTTTGACTAAAATTGTTGTTGCAGTAACGTTTTGCTTTTGACATGAATGTTGTAACAGTTCGTGTCCATTTCCCAAATCTTCATTGTTGATTTCAGGAAATGAATTAAACATGATATTTGGATAAACAGTTTTGTTGTTATCTGGATGGGCATATGGCTAGTTTGTGGGTTGCTGTATTGGCACCATGTTCATGTTCTTTTGTTTTTGGGTACTTAGTGGTATGGCTCCAGTAGATGAGTGTTGCTGTTTACTGTGTAAGCTTAAGGATGTTCCACTGTCCCCTGATCTTGGGTTATTGCATCAGTTTACCTAGCCATCTTCTGTGTGTGGGAAGCAACCTTGTACATTGCCCAGGCAATTACTGGAGAGAAAACGTTGGCAGAATTGGGTGACATATTTGGAGTTATCACCCAGGATGTTTGACAATTTATTTGGATCTGCACCGTTTTTGTTTTGTTTTAACTCCTTCTTTCCTCATTTTACCTCTCCCCTTCCTCAATCCTATCCCACCTCATGCTGTGGAATTTGTGCACTTTTAGGTACTTAGTGTGCACTGTAGGAAACCTGCAGTATTTCTGGTTATGTTTGTGCAATAAAGGTGATGTGGTGGTATGAGATGTGTGCATAAGGCTTGGAAACTACTTTGTTTATTTAATATGGGGGGAAAGCATGTCAAAAGCGAATCAACTGGTGATCATTAGAATATCTGCATGCACCACAGCAGAACTGAGTAAGGTATCTTGAGATCTTGCATCCTGTACATGTGCTACACATCGCAAAGTTCTCTCACATCTCAAAATCTGTGTGCTGTTTTTCCTCATACTTGTATGTTTTCCTGATTACATCTGGTTGCTGTACAAGCAGCCAACATCACACAGAAACATTTCAATTGTAGCATCTTGTGAATATTTAGCAATTGTACCCAGATAAATGCAGGGGTGCACCTCCACTGATCTTACCATTGAAGGACAGGCTGCTGGAGCTTACACAAGGACACAGAACAGTGAAGTGATAGATCTTCTGTCAATGAAGACTACTTAGACAATTACACTGTTATGAACACTAGTTTTGCCCAAGAAAGTGGAATGAAGAAGCAAAGTGAAAATTTTTAATACGTGTATATGTATTATATAGGGTGTATTTTTGACTACAGTGTTTGAAAATACTGCAGATCCAAGTTTTGTATTCACCCTCTGTAAAGTTTATGCAACCTAATAGGTAAATACAAAACTTGTACCAGCAATATTTTCAAACGCTGCAGTCATTGACAATAACCCTGTACACTGAATATTGGTGCTTGTTGGGTTAAGAAGCATAAATTATCGATGAGGTGAATTTCCAGTGAGATTGTCTGGAGCAAGATTTTAAGGTAGTGAATCGCCTAAGTCATGACCAGCTCCATCTGTAACACATTGGTAGTGAGTGATGTGCACGTGAATGCATACCTCATTGGTTCTCAACCTTTCACCAGTTGAAAACCACTGGCTTACCTAATAGAAAAAAACCACTCGAAGTAAAGAGACATGACACGTGTTGTATGTATTTCATGGCGTAGTTCTTTAAGCTGGTCAGCGGACCTGTCCGCTTTTGAGAAGCAAATTCTTCAAGTTGATATCCTTTGTACACCACTCAAAAGATCCCATAATGGAAGCAAGGAATAACACTATAATCTACATACATGTAAGAGGCTAGAAACAAGTGTTGTCCTCATCCCGTGGGCTGCAAAATCTAACAATATGAACACCTACACATGAACTGTCTGAGGTTCTGCTCCACTGGAGGAGGAAAGAAGACAGCTGGAAATAGTTTATTCAGATGCTAACATTGCAATTTATTTCAATACCAGAGTTGTTCTCACAAGTATATCAACAGGTCTCGCTTAAAGACGCAGCTTGTGATGAACTAGAGGCGCTCAATATTCGTAAAGAAGGCTAGGCAACCATTTCGGGTAATTCCTTGGGCGGGGCGAGCCCAATCATAAACTGCAACATTTGTGGTATTCCAGGACTGTTGCGTGGAGAACAATGAAAGCATTACTGAGTCTACACACATTGACTAAATGGGCGTGCACATACTAGAGCTGAAATGGTATGGCAGAATCACTTATAGAGGAGTAAACAGATTAAGACATCAAAAGGTAATAAGAAAATGCTGGCACAGGATAGGACACGCTGAAGATGGTATAGCTGGAAAGTCTTTCTCTGGAACTTCACGGCAAAACGATAAAGATAGAGAATTAGAGATGTATGACAGACGGAAGACATCGAGGGATATATGGATAAGACGACTTTGGGTTGGTTGAGTCCCTCTACTCCAATTGTGGATAAAGAGCAAACAAGGACAATGAATGAGACGGATTCATCTTATGCGGGCAAAATTATGCCATACATAGTTCTTTTATTACGTATCCGTGTTTGAACCATGCCTTTATGCCCGCATTTTCCAGTCTATGAGAGAGTTGAAGCATCACTTGGGACTATATCAGGAGTTCCTGCTTACTAAGACAGTGGTCCGGGTTCATTGCGAGGCTTAATTCTGTGGTCCACTCAGCCTCAAGATCTGAGTACCGGGAGGAGGGGAGCTGTGATTGGGAGGTTACGGTTTCCTCATTAGGTACTGGGTACGATAAGGAGGACATCACCAAGTACCTTACGAGCTGGCATAAGCGTTCTTCTCTCCACAGATCTCTGTCTTTGGTGTTCTGAATCAACTCTACTGATGATATTCCTCCATGCCACCGCCTGTCCAGCTAGAATAATTTCTCTTGGTCTCTCTTTTTGATCTTTCCAGTTGTCACGATGTTCTCCAATTCCTCTCGTCTCATCACACGACCAAAAAAAGCTGTCCCTTTCTTATTGTTGTATATAGTGCTATAGTTTCATTAGCCTTTTTCAAGCAATCATTGTTATTACTCTGGCAGTTCAAGGAATTCGCAATATTCGTCTCAGTAACCACATCTCTGTTGCTTCCAAATTCTTCATAGTTTGTTCATTAACATACAGCAAACCGGGTTTTATATGATTTCAGCATTCTCTTTCTTACAATGAATGATAGTGCTTAAGATACCTTTCATTTTCTTAAATGCAGCCTTTGCTTGCCCTATTCAGTTCTTAATCTCTGTTGTACACCAAATTGATGTTATAAATGCCCATAGATAGTTAAAATCATCCATATGCTAAGAATTGTCCCTTGTATTTCCATTCCACAATTTGGTGTCACTTTTGTCTTTGATATTCACCATTGTTACTGAATATAGACCTAAGAATTCTGTCAAGAGCCTTTGGTATTTAATATCACAATCCTCCATGATCTCTTGGTTAGAGAGCTCGGATAGCTTACTTACTCCTCATCATACTCGGATAAAGGCGAAACACGAGAGATCCAGTGTGCAGCTGAAAATAGCCAAGAACTATGCTAATCCTTAATCCTAGCAACTATTGCTCATCATTATCCAGTGCCTTGCTGGCGTAGTCTATACACACTACTTCTAGTACTGTTGGACCGAATATTTTGTGCCTGGATTAGCTTTACCTATTAAGTGCCCCTCGCCATCAGGCGAACCCACTCCGACCTCAGAGGTACTTGTAATGGTACTTCAATTGTTATTCACCGGAACATACGCAAATCCTTTCGAGCCTCATTTGCATCGGTCCTGCAAACACTTCGGTTTAGTGTTCGGTGGACTGCTGGACCGATCGATGGATGTTTTTTAAGTTTTTGGGCCCGTAGGGCCCTCACTGTCGGCGACAGTGAGGGCCCTACGGGCCCAAAACTAACAAAACATCCATCGATCGGTCCAGCAGTCCACCAAACACTTAACCGGAAAGTGGTTGCAGGACCGATGCAAATGAGGCTCTAAGGGATATATAGCCTCGTGACGTCTGTTGCGGTGAATTAAAATTGAAGTACCCTTGTAATTTACGTTCTTAAGTTAAGGACGATAGGTCAACATTTTATTTTAGCCCGGTGCAGGGGTTGAACCCCTTACCTCGGCATCATCACACCGGATGTTTATGAACACGCATTCTTACCCATTCGGCCATGCTGATCTGCGTACAAAATATGATGGCGATATTACATCACAGACCCATAGCAGTAATCTGCTTAGGGACAATTACAATTAAATGACCCGGGAAGGTTAAATCCGGTCATACATGCCTGCAGAAGTCGGCCTGACGGCACAAAAACGCAGCTCTGCTGTACACGGGCACAACGCAATCACGTCCGAAAAATACTCTCCGGGTGAACGTAGAAGAATAAATTAAATGTATTTCATGCTACACCGTGTGCAGATAATGACCTCACATTGCATGCAGGAGAACCCCTCGCGGAAGCAGAAAGTGGCATTGGGGAATACCGTCTGAAACATACAGACTTCAAACCGAATTCTAAGATAAGCCACGCCGAATGAAGTGGACCTAGACGGATTGACGTCATGTACTCTGGCCTAGAACGTTCTTCTGATTACAATGAATAATAGTGGGGGAGGGAGATAGGGGTGTACAGGGGGTGCTCTAGGTAAATTGTGCAAATGCTGGGGTAAGCTCGGAGAATGAAAGGGTGCCCAAGGATATATTTTTAATAGTAATGGTGTGTGGGTGATAAGGGAGATAAAGGATAGGTCTGTCTTGCCTATCCTACCTACAACTTTAGTTTCTGTTCTGCCTTGTCACAGCTCATGCCTACTTTAAAAAAAAAAAATTGATATTCTTTCACTCATTTACTGCACGCCAATAGAAAATAACATGCTAACAATTGATAATAAATAACAGAATAGGATAATCAAAAGTTGTATTTTGTGACACGAAGAACATCTTATACTAGCAATCCTTATCATTGGAGATAGACAAAAGAATTCGTGCATGTTACATAGAACCAGTTTTAACACGTGACCATGAAGCATAACAATCATTGGTCGCTTCAAAAGTATGATTTTACAGAAGAATGCTGAACATTCTTTATCACAAACATCAGAAAGCGGTATATGTCATCATTTTTGGCCACGTTATAAGACAAAGGCCGAACTTCGTGGCGAAAAGGTTACGGACGTGGTTCGTAATCTCGCATACCCGCGTTCGAAACACAGCTGCGAGCGATTTGGCATCGGTGCCGGTCGTTCAGAAAGCAGTGGTAAACTACTGAACTAGGGAGCTCCGTGGCGAAGTGGTCAAGCCGTCTGCCTCGGACTCCGAAGGTTGTGGGTTCGAATCCAGGCCGCATCCTTCGGTTCACGGGTGAGTTTATTTCGGAAACTCCTGTGGGTCGTCGCTGGGGCTACGGAGTTCGTGCTTTGTGCGACGCTTTTGGCAAGTGTTCGCTGCGGAAAGAAACTGAGCCATATGGGATAACAACCCGTGCAATGAAGTCGACCCGGTCGACCTTTAAGCGACTGAACGTAAACTTTCCAAGCGATCACAGCAGCAGAAATGCTGGTGTTGACTGCGATGTCCTGTAAAAAGGGATATGCAAACAATAAAAAAAACATACAAGACATAAAAATATAGGAACATGTTCTGATATATTTGTGGAAAAAGAGATTTGGGAAGACAGATAGAGAACATTCTCAACAGTCTTTTGTCATGGCGCAGAAAGTCTTGTAGTCATGGCACACGAACTAATGCATGTTGTTGGCGATCACAAGATATGGAAAAGCACGATAGCTCACATCAGTCGGCAAGGTACTTGATGATGATGATAAGAAATCTAGGATGGCCAACACAGAGTGATCTCTGTTAACCTCTTAACCTTTTAACCCTGCATGTGTTTAGGACTGCTTCCGGAAAGAAGATCTTTGTGTCGCATCCAGCGGAGGTTTCTCACTTCTAGTCTAGTTTAAATCGCTGTCTCTATTCTGAGATTGTGCCATAGTACAAAGTGTTTCCTTGTTGAAAATAATACAAGAAAAATGCCCGTCTTCCACACGAAGACGATTGAAAGTATATTGGAGCCTGTCGCTCAGCAGGTAAGCGGTCAGTTTATTTAGAATGTGTAGTCTACTAGGGTTTCTACTAACTAGCAGACGATAAAAATGGAGGGGTCATGACACCGGCTCCGCAGCAGGTCGATATAATACATGTGTAAAATTATAGAACAGAACCGTTTATCAGCTTCTGTTTGCCTATCCTACAACTTTCTTTCTTTTTCTCCCGTACGGCGGTTCACGCCTACACTTTAAAAAAAAAATAGTATCTTCTTTCACTCACATATCATTTATGATTCTAATCTATGTTTTATTGTTTTGCTTTTCTTGAAATGTTTCCTAAAGTACTAAAGACAATAAATAAGTATACTATAACTATAAGGTCTTTAGCCAGAGAGAAAGAAATCTTCTATAATAGTCATTAATAGTAATACTGACCATTGCTCACCTTGCAGTCTAAACATAACCTAATAAATATTAATAAAATATGAACCCCCAACAATTTTACTTCTCTTTTGCTCAGGGTTTATCGTGGACTTTGTTCAAAAAGGAGTGGCCTGCCCAGAATTGCAGTAGTCAAATACAAGGTTGTGCGTGTAGTAGTAGAATCGATAGTTAGAGAATAGTGTTCATACAGCTCCTTCCCGCAGAAAGGAACGGCAGGAGATAAAACGGGATAAGATGAGTTACCACGAGTTGGTTGAGGATATATACCCCACTGGAGGATAAAAAAAAAAGAAAATATGATCACATACCAGCCATTACCGGTCTCTGTGGCTAAGGGCTTGCGAACGCGGTTTGTGAGCCCGTATACCCGGGTTCGAAACACGGCGATGCTGGTTTTTTCGAAAAAGGTATAGGGGCCGGTCGTTCAGAAAGCAATGGCAAACTACTGAACGTAACTACTTGCCTAGTACACCAACAGCAGCTGAAAATGCTGGTGTTGACTGCAACGTCCCGTAAGGGATACGCAACACACCAGCCATAAGTATAAGGTTTGTGCAAGATATGGGTGGTAACATCCTAACTTCTCAAACTGACCTGTCTGACTGACTCCAATCGCAATGAATAATGTTCACAAAAATGGACAAGACACAACTGTATTAACATATAACTGAAAGACAGGAATAGTATTTGGGGAACATACTTCTGTAACTGTGAATAAATTGATAGAAATGGCAGGAATGAAGATGGATAACATGATGTGAATTTCAAAATTGTCAGAAAGACATGATTATATAATCTACACAGTATGAAATAACAAAAGTGTCACTATAAACACAGGCATTATCTGAAATAACAATGAGCACCATATATCCCAGTTATGATCCATAAGGGTGGAGCAAGATATTACTGGTGTAAATAAATTACAACAAAATAACCAGTATGCTTGAGCTCTTTTAGGACATGAAGTCACATTTAGAGCTATGTATCATCAGCCTTATGTGACAGAAGGCCAGGATTCATGGCCAGTAATGTTTACTATCTTTTATTCTGTTTTTCTCTGGATGTTTTAACAAAATATTTTTTTATAACAATGTATAACATCAACATATATTTTTTTAAAAGACTGACATATTAACTCTTAGTATATTGCGTGC
Source organism: Cepaea nemoralis (assembly GCA_014155875.1). Lineage (NCBI taxonomy): Eukaryota > Metazoa > Mollusca > Gastropoda > Stylommatophora > Helicidae > Cepaea > Cepaea nemoralis. The sequence continues at coordinate 172,031 of JACEFZ010010954.1, read as the reverse complement.
CACTAGAAGTGGCCCAAAAATGACTCCCAAATTTGCCAAGCTCCATTTAGAGTGGCTAGTGTAGTTACTAGTAGCTAACTATAAAAATGCAGATTAAGTAAAATATATGACTTGTATTCCATTACAGTATATTTACCAGTCACTTCTGACAATCTGTATGGCGACTTGTGGTGGAACTTTCAGATATAAGTAAATGAAATGCAACCATGATCTTCAATGATATCTCAAATTTATGGCGAAAGAATGTGCTTGTAAAAAAGTGATTTTTAAGCTTGCAAACTGAGTTAATATTTAACACAAATGAGATAGAGAAAGAGAGAGTGAGAAAGAGAGAGAGAGAGAGAGAGAGAGGGGGGGGGGGGGAAGGGGATACAATTGTACATGAAACAAGTCAAATGTTATTGTTTCTAAGAGGCAGCATCATTATCATGTGTTATGATGATAAGCATATGGGGGGTCATGTTTCACCATCTCACTCACTCACCAGGGTCTGATCAGGTCTGTGTTCTTGTCTTGAGTATGTCACATTGCCAAGCCATTCAGGTAGTTATCTCTTTTTATCTTCCCTTAGCATATTTCCCATCCAGTTTGTTAATTGTTTCTAAGCCGGTCTCCCTGCCTAGGAGTTAACGTCTTTCTCCGTAATCCTGTATATTCTCGTGAGTAACGTAACCTGCGTGAGAATCGGTAGCGGTTCTCGCCACGTTGGTAACTTACGGGGTATGTGAGCCGGACGCTCAGAAAGCAATGGCAAACTACTGAGCATAATCTTGCCTAGTACATCAAGAGCAGCTGAAAAATGCTGATGTTGACTGCAACGTCCTGTAAGGGATATGCAAAAAAAAAAAAAAATTTGCTAATTGTCACTAAGTTAGTTTTCAAGTTTATTTTTCCACATTCATTCAACATGCGCCATGCCAGTAAGCGTGGGCGGTCATGTTTCGCATCTTACACGATCACCATAGTCATGAATCAGCTCTGTGTTTTTGTCCTGACCATGGCATGTTGTCAAGCCATCCAAATATTTACTTCTCTGCCTTTCCCTTGTTCTTTTCCCTTCAGTCTTTCTAGTTGTCACCAAGCTGTTTAGTTTATTTGGTCTCATAACGTGCCCAAACAATTTTTGACTGTCTACGTTAGTAACTTCTCCAGTCGGTTTGGTGACTTTCATTTCCATGTTACATGCCCAAGAAATGTTGACTGTACGTTTAACTTCTCTAATCATTTTATGGTTATCATCTGTTTCTTGAAGGACTGCCTCATTTGTATTTCTGTCCATCAAACTTATTCCTTGAATTTTTATCAGAGTCCACATTTCCACTGGTCATTAGATGTTTCTCAGCTTGTCTTCTTATTGTCCATGGTTCACATGTGGCTTGCCAGAGTTAATAGTTATTTAACCTGTAGCAATCCCAAGACACATCTTTGAGTCAGCATTAGTCTCATCCTTATTAACCTATTGTGCCATAATTAGTAACTGAACAGTTTCTGTCATAAAGAGTTGTTATTGACCCTTGTTCTGTCCCATTGTTGATAATTAAACTCATTCTGGCTTAGACATGCAGCACTGTAAATTAACAACTACCTGTGGCATAAAAAGATAAAAGAAAATATGTTCTCTTTAGTGTAACAAATGAACACATGGTGAGTTTCTTGGTATAGAGTTAAAAGTGTTTTGGTGATTTCATACTGAGGCATAGGGAACGGATAAGGCTGCTCTGTACTTGCTATGTTCTGCAAGTATCTCACTGTGTGCACCAGCTGTCTCTTTGCTAGTTTTGCAAAACACCATGCAATACTTTAGCTGTATGTCCATGTCATACAGCCCGGATTCATGGCCATCACAGGCCTGAGTTTAGCTGGAAGTGAGGGAGGGTTCTTGGAGTTTGGAGTTTTTAGACTTCTCAAGATGTTGTGACCAGAAATAATGAAGTGGTAAAGCTATTGGCAGTTTTCAGCCCAGATCTAAATCATTGATGAATGATATCCATCAAAAGCATGTCCTACTAAGTGACAAATTATTGCCATGACAGACAATCTTGCTGCATATGCAGATTTGTGAAAATTGATGTAAAGACCCTGTCTGTCTTAAATTTGTGACATTGAATGTCATGTGGCAATGATACCGTATTAGTCACTACATGAAAAAGTGTCACATTCAGTCATGTTTAATGTAAAATTCTACTATGAGTGCTGAGATGTACAATGTATATGGCCAGAACTGGTTCACCTTCCAGATATATGAAGGAAAACGTATTGCTCTGCATATTGTTCCAGGGTTGGTGTTCTGCCTGGAACACACTTCTTATCATAAAGCATTGGTGCAGAAGTCAGTGAGACTCTGGAGGTAGCACATTATCTTATGTAAACTATCAATCAATATTTTACTAAGGAATTAACGGCGTTTTGTGGGGGAAGTCATCAATCCCAAAAAGTCTCAGATTGCTCCCTACTGGTCAGTATACGAAAGTAAGGCTATGGAGCCGTGTGTAGGATTTGACGTTTTCATATCTGAGCCCCGAACCAGAACGTGATGTGTCGGCGCTGCAATACTGGAATCCTCCTGGGGTGGCTGGGGATGTCAGCGTGATGCCCCTATTTTCTTTTGAGGGCATGCGGTTTTTCTTGTTGCTCTCTCTTTCGGTAGAACAGATATGGATGACGCCACCACATTCAGACAGTGGAATGTCATACGAAACATTCTGGCGAGTTTAATTAACAACGTGATCAATAAATGCTGGGAATAAGTCCGACGAACGATGCGAATGTTGCAGCTTTGCAGTAAACAGACATCGCACAAACTTCACCTAGTATTAATAAAAACCAGACAAACGAAGACCTGGCAGAAGCTAAATGAGTATCTTTCTTTTCCATCTGTCGTTTGCTATATGCTTTGATGTGTAAATACAGTTGGGGGTGGGGGGGGGGGGGTGTGGTGTGGTCAGTGGTTCATACTTTGATACATCCATCGACACAGCTATATTATTATTATATATATACGATTAGGAAGCTTGTGTATCCGCGCTGTACAACTACTGCCGCAGCTATCCGTATCTGTTGACATAATGTTTTCGTGTTTTCCTTTCCGTGACATGTGGTCTTTGTCGCCGTTAAGACCAATCGATTATGTTTAAATCCGTATTCTTTGTCTACGGAAGTATGTGATCGTTGGTCTGAGCCTGGCTGCCGTTAGTCATCCACATCAGGCTGGCTCTGGCAGTCGTCCCACATTCGGCTATGCTGATCTCCGCAATACCATCATCATTGTTTAAACCAACTATACAACCTGCATTACTAGACACACAGTAAGCATGCAACAGGGTTTGGCGTCCGTTCTGAATAATGAGAACACACCACCCTGTAATGCTCCTCAATCTGAGTTATAACAATTAGTGTTTTTACACGTGCTGCGTTAGTGTTTTTATACGTGCTGCGTTAGTGTTTTTACATGTGCTGTCTTGGAGTGAAATTGGGGGTGTTGCTGCTGGTTGACAGATACTGACTTTTAGATAAATAAAGATAGAAAATATAGAAATCTATAATTACAGAAATGGAGAAGCCTTCAAGTATCTAGAAATATTTATACTTTAAAAACTACAGTGAGAATAGTCATGCGTTGCTTAGTTTGAAGGCCTGCCCTCTGAAGTAGCGTGAGTTACACATTTAGGGCGTGTCGTAAAGAATATGCGGGCACACCCCTAACACGTGAGCATGACCAAGCTTACACGCTCATGACTGGAGATTGCGGGAATGTGTCGTCTTTAACTAAGTAAAGTAAAAAGTAAAGGACCCTTTTATAGGATGGTGCTAGGCCCATATTGTTATAGACCAAATGACACTCGCTAGATCAATCGTTCTCAACCCTTTTTTGGCCCATGTACCCCTTCACCATATTTTCAGAACGCCATTACCCCATTTCGTATTTCCTCCCTATAACCCCCCCCCCCCCCACCCTCCTCCCTTACACAGTATACGTAAAAATGGAAGCTAAATTTAATAACACATACTACACGTCTTTACGTCTATATAAAAAGTGATTTGCGGGTCTACTTACGTTATAAAATGCATTTCAGAGGGGCGAGAAGTACAGAAACGTAAAATATGGAGGGAAAAACAATATCAAGTAATCGGTTCTTGTATTAACGCGATCTTGAAATAATCTTAATTCCCACATGGAAATCCCAAATAAAATCCCCCCCCCCCCCGGGTGGGGGGGGGGGGTGGGGGGGGGATTCCCCACTGGTTGAGAACCACTGCGCTAGGTGATGTGGTCAGTGTCACCCTGGCCGTATCTACTTCCCAAGACATTTCATGGTACCAATTTGAGACTGGTCGATCTGAGAGCGCCAGGCTATTGTTTATTTAAATAAACCAACACCAAGGATATTCGAATACATGATCACCGGGACAGCATGCAAGTTTCTGCCAGTCATGTTTATGATGGATTTAAGAGGACACGAAGGAGCAGATGTGCTTGCAGGTTTGGCTGCTGTGGGAAGCGGATGAGCAATGGATCAGGCTGACACCATGAACGCCTCAGGGAGGCAGTGCGAGTAACTGACTCAAGTGATGGGTGTGATCCTGCAGATATGACCAGACCGCAAGAACATCAAGTCACACGGGGTGAAGCTAGACTAGAGCGTCATGCAGGGAGCCAAAGGAGAATAGCCAACCAACACAGAATTGGTGTCATCACGCTGAGGGGGCAGCATGGCCGAATGGATAAGAGCGCTCGTTCTTAAACGTCTGGTGTGCTGATGCCGAGCTAGCGAATTCAGCCCCTACACCGGTCAGTTGGACTAAAATGGTGACTTCTCATCCTTGACTTGGGGACGTAAATTACAAGTACTTCTGAAGTCGGAGTGGGTGTGCCAGATGGCGAGGAATACTGGTCTTAGGGAATGCCAATCCACATTAAAATTCAATCCACTGCTACTAGAAGTAGAGTGTGTGGACTACACTTGAGTTCAAAGGGAACGAGCGCAGAAAAATAACCGTTATATAATATGTTTAGTACAGTTGGGAGGTGGGGTATTTAAAAACAAGTGTTATTGCGCATACAGTATTTGCAGTACGATTGTTTTATTCGTATACCCCCTCTTTATTTAAACTATTGGTCCTCACACTTGTTCTGGAGTGCTGTCGCCTTAGATAACGTAGCTGTCTGTCTGTGGTTCTCTCACCACGCACATGTTTTTAGTATAGTGTGCCACATCTTGCAACTGAGAAACAGGGACGTTTTTCTTAGAATCACCGATATTACGGAAATAAATGTCATTTATCATCATCATGTGCCCTGCCAACTGGTGTAGGTGTTCATGTCTGTCCACAGATCTCTGTCCTGATCAACTCCTGCATGCCACCGTCTCAGTTTATCCAGCATAATTTCTCTCGGTCTGTTCTTCTCCCGCTGTACTTTCCAGTCATCACAATGTTTTCTGTTGCTTCTCTTCTCATTATGTAACCAAATAACGTTGATTGTCTCTTTCGATAGTTGTATATAATGTTCTACTTTTATTAACCTCTTTCAGGCAGTCGATGTTAGTTAATCTGGCAGTCCAATGTGTTTGCAACAATCGTCTCAGGAACCACTATGCGTTGCTTCCACTCTCTCCCCAATGTGTTCATTCATGTTCTATGATTCACAGCCACGCAGCAAAACAGGTTCTATATAAGATGTCAGTACTCTCTTTCTCATATTCAGTGATAGTGACTTACTGCATAAGATATTTTTCATTTTCTGAAATGCAGCTTTTCTGGACAAATTCTGCTGTAATCTCAGTTCTACCAACTGAAAATCGCGAGAAAGTTTGAATTACCTCAAATATTCACTTGACAGGGAAATAAATGGGGCTAACTAACGCCCTGAAAGCATTTTTCGGGACAGTGAATTATTTCATTAAAACCTGGTACTGTCCAGGAAAACCGTGACATCTTGTGACCATAGCTTAATAGTAAGTGTACTAAACACAACAGTTTTATACTTCCGCTCGTGGCGGGATAGGGGTATCCCATATCAAAGGAGAAATAAGGTGCCACCTTCCCTTTGCTGGCCTACGGGATACCCCTGGTCAAGGGGGAGTACCCGTTTAGCTCACCGGCCAGAGTCACGTAAAACCATAAGAGCAGGTGGTGGATGGTGCAGGAGAGCAGCCGACAGATAGTTGTTGGTTATGGGCTCAAGTTTCAACGGTAAGCAGAGGATTCCTTTCCAAAGACAATGGCTACTGTCATTGATCATTATGGTCACTACCAAGAAGGAGAACAATGGCAGACTACCTTCTTTACAGATGCCTAGAATATCATGCTGCGTCAGTTCGCAGAATATAAAATAATCGGCATAAATTGGTGTTCTATAAGAGCAGTCTCGCCCCGTTGAACCCAAGACTTGTGATCATTTGAGATGGCGAATCATGACCACCCATGCTTAAAGGCATGGCAAGAGATGTTGACGATATCCTGGCCCGGATCTTTCTGCCACCTCCAGTTATAAAATCTTGGCTACAGATTTGTATCTGCTCCCTCAACAGTGGCGTGCAGAGGTTCTTTGATGCCCGGGGCCAACCCCTTGATTGGATGCCCCTAAATTGTTCTTTACCTCATGCATTCCTCCTCCCCTCCGACTGCACTGTGCTGCCCCCTCTCCCTAACTGGATGCCCCCCCCCTCTCCCGGCTGGATGCCCGGGGCCGTCGCACCCCCCTCTGCACGCCACTGTCCCTCAAGGAGGAAAGGAGAGGCGGAAAACGGGCGGTATTCCAAAATGTTAATTTCCTGATGGGTTGGCTGTATATACATATGTTCACTTTGTTTGCACAAAGCAAACAATCCAATTGTTGACTATTGAATGGAATTAACGGGACAAGAAGACAGTTGGAACGCAGTATGTGTTATGAGATGGTTACAACTAACAGTTGCATATTCTTCACAGGGCTTTGGTTAGGAGATAGATATGTTGGCCATATAGTGTCACAAAAAGCAGGGAACGACGCAGTTACTCTGAACAAATACAGGACAGATGTGACGTGGATGATCATCAGTGACACAACATTGAACAACTCTCTCGCATAGCCAAGGCCAGACTCTAGTTGGACAACAGAGGTTGGTGAAACATCGGAGCTAACACAAAGACTTGTTTCCTTGCCAAGACATTGTAGAGCTGGCTGCGATCAGCTCCACCGGCTGGCTTACTTTATTGAACTGACTCACCCCGACTGCTTCCCACCGGTCACTCTTTGCACGCAATGAGAGAATGACCAGCGAGCTACCGCTGATTCACGAGGCTGGTAACGTGTACTCTGAAATAGTAATAATCTAGGGTTGACTCATACTTCCACTAGGTTACATTGCAACCCCGTCGTACACCAGGCTGTTATTATGAGAAGACGTTTTCGACAAACCGCTCTGTAAACTGTACACAACGACTTTAAACCTCTGTTACTGTTTAGTTTGTTCTTCTTGTTATAGACCAGTGGTTCTCAACGGGTGGAGAATTCCCCCCTCCCCATTCCAGGAGGCGGGGTGAGGGTGGGGGGTGGGGTGGGGGGGGGGGAAATGAAGATTATTTCAAGATCGCGTTAATACAAGAACCGATTATGTGATCTTGTTTTTCTCTTCATACTTTACGGTTCTGTACGTCTCACCCTTCTAAAATTCATTTTACAAAGTAAGTAGACCCACAAATCACGTTTTATGTGGACGTCTAGACTTGTTATAGTATGTGCTTCCATTATTACGTATACTGTGTAGGGGCGGGAGGGGGGAATTGTTAGGTAGGAAATATGAAAGGGGGGGGGGCAAATGACGTTCTGAAAATATAGTGAAGGGGGGCACGGGCCAAAAAAGGTTGAGAACCACTGTTATAGACCATAACGTGTGGCGTTGGCGATCATGACTGTCCCCAGCCTTCTGCCTTGTCTTAAAGTTAGTCTCATGACCTGTTTACAGACGACGCAATGAACTTCGCGTTTATTATTTTTTTTAAATGTTGCATATCCCTTACAGGACGTCGCAGTCAACACCAGCATTTTCCAGCTGCTGTTGATGTACTTGGCAAGATTGTAGTTTGTCATTGCTTTCTGAAACCCGACGCTTATACCATCGAAATGAAAGCAAAACGGTTTGCTCCCAAATAACCTGTGGTATGTCGAGGGATAATGAAATTGTGATCACAACCCTTAAGCCACAGATGCTGTATCGTGTACTGTCAATATTTTCTGATACTGATGTTCCTCTATGCCAAGAAGTCAAACTGTTCAGCATCTCGGTCTCTCCCTGCCTCTCTTACCCTCCACTTTTCCTGTTGTATCGACGTACCTCAACTCTGCTGTTCTCCTGACCTATCCCCAAAAAAATGTGGATTACTCTTCTGACGCAAGTAACTAGCTCTCTTTGTGAGTTATCTTCGTTTAAGACAATTGGTCTCAACCTTTTTTGGCCCATGCACCCCTTCACCATATGTTCAGAATGTAATCCCCCCCTTTCGTATTTCCTCCCCATAAATCCCCCCACCCGCCCCTACAGAGTATACGTAAAAATGGAAGCTAAATTTAATAACACATACTAGAACAAGTCTAGACATCTAAATAAAGCGGGATTTATGAATCTACTTACGTTATAAAACGAATTTCAAAAGGGCGAGAATTAAAGAACCGTAAAGTATGGAGGGAAAAACACTATCAAGTATTCGGTTCTTGTATTAACGCGATTTTGAAATTATCTTAATTGCCCCCCCCCCTCCCGCGAAACCCTAAAATTTCCCACTGGGGGAGGGGGGGGGGGAAAATTCCCCACCGGTTGAGATCCACTGGTGATGTTTATTGCGCTTTTTTATCGCCTATAAAACCACACCCATGCAGCTTACGCACAGTTCTCTTGCCTGTTAATTATCCATGATTCACAGTACACCAGGATTGGCCTCACTAATCTGTCGTGTTCTTGGTTCCATTCAGTACATAACAAGAGGCTTCCCAAAATTCTTAAGAACTATTTTTCTCACCTCGATTGAGAAAGATATGTTGCACATAATATTCGTTATCTTGTGAAATACAGCTTTAGCTTGGGCTATTCTACATTTAACTTATTTAATACACATTCCATCAGTTGTTATAAAAGTAACCATATACTATATTTACTAATCATGGACTTGTAGTCCAAACTACTGGAGACACCAAGTGTAAGTTAGTAAATCTGGGACTATTTTTAAACCACTTCACGTGCCTCATAGTGCACCGCGAGTGAGGGCCATTGTGGTATAGCGCTGCTTGCCGGCACAACGGACCTGCTTCTACTGACCTGATAGCTGAAGACCGACTTCTCCGACTGCGGGCGGTATTAGATTAGGGTTGGCGTAGCCTCGTAAAATGAATGCTATACTGTTCTCTAGAAAGGAATCGTGACCAGGAATAGAACGTGTAAGCCAAACGCATATTATATTGACCTAGTATATGTGAAGGCACATCTCTTGACTCACAACTACAGCTCTATCTCTCCATAGTATTACCTTTACTTTTGATACTGGCATTTAACGGGCGTGTTTGTACTGGCATTCGTCATAAGTAGCCGAACCAGGCATCAGGGTCACGGCATGGTCTTGTGTGCTGCAGGCACCAGATGTAGCGGTAAGGTGAAGAAAGAGAAGCTTGCAGTCCAGCCTTATTGGTTTTCCCAAATCTCACGCGAGCTTTCTACCTCACATCAGTGCTGAGCAGTTATGATACGTGCTACTTTGCGAGTCTTTAGTCGGGCTGACCGACACTCACAGCAAGCAAGGTCACAGAACCCCACGAAGAATGAATTCTAGTTTATCGGGCGTTGATCGGTTGTAAATAGCAGTATTTACAGCAAGTCAACTGACACCGTGTAGACGAGTGTTTTAAATGTGACAAGGAACATACTGCACGCGTACATCAGGATGTGAAGTGTTCCAGTAATGTGTGTTTTTATAAGCACATTGATTTATTACAAGTTATGTACACAGTCAGCGTCTGTGGCTGAGGGGACAGTGGAACTCAAGTTTCACATTCTGAGTTGAGGGTTCGCAATCAACCGCGGGCGATTTGGAAGCAGGCTGCTTTGCGTTGATTTCGATGGTATGAGGCGTCGGCCGTTCATAAAGAAGTGGCAGTTTACTAAACGTGAACATTGACTAGTAAATCGCAAACAATAAATGCATGCCGGAGTTGTTTGCAACGGCCTGTAAGGGACATGCAACTAACATTTTAATGTAAATATTTAAAAGAAAATCATAACTGAACACCCGCGGATTACTCCTGAAAATGTAAAAAAATTGTTACTTTTGGGAGAGTATACTAGTTCAGTCGGCGCCGTGGCGAAGGATTAATGAATGCAATTCGCAATTCCGCAATCCGCGTTCGAAATACAGCTCCTGGCGATTTGGAAGCAGGCCGCCTTGTGCTGGTTTTCATACAGTGTGGTATGAGTGCCGTTTGTTCAGAAAGCAATGGTAAACTATTGAAGGTAAACTTGCCAAGAAATCGCAAAACAGGCAAAAATCATGGGATCGATTGCGACTTCCTGCAAAAGGATATGCAACTAATTTTAAACACTAGTTCATGTCATGTGCCGTGTCGGGAGGCACAGAGATCATGTCTCGCTACAACCACTGTATTCTAGATATATACCTCCGTTGATCGTCTGTCGTGTCTCTCTGACAGTCAACGGAGAATCTTCTCCCTCTGTCGACTTCTGACTCTTAACACCACCACTTCACTCTCCCCACTTTGCCATCACTTCACTGTCCCCACTTTGTTGAGATTCTGTTATGTGTTCATGAAGTTCACACGCCTATTGACTCCTTCTGGAGCAAAGCAGTGGAGATCCTAACTTGAGATCAAATGTAGGACCCAGCGATAGAATACGCTGCTGCTATCTGGCAACCGCAAGTGCTGATGAAAGAAGACACCGACAGCGTTTAAGAGGAAATGCCATCTTAGCAAGAATCAACGTTAAACAAACAGCTTTTAAATCTTTTTTACCCATCGGAAGACAAATTTGATTTCATATACAACAAAAGAGATAAATGCAGCGTACAACTCATGGCTTGACTTGTGTCAGGGCCAAGATGCTACTCCACCACATCCAAGTGGTAAGTTACAAGTACCGATGAAGGTTGTATCAATGCAAGTCTGACCAAGAGGGTGGATATTTGTTTAATATTTAAAAACAATGTCTCTAAAGTTGGATGCGAACGGCGCAAATATCACAGCTTCGCTATAAACAGATACGATAGAATCGTCCTTTTTTGCAAGACGAACCAGGAGAGGAGAACATTCAAGCTACTCCTGCAACCATTCTCAAGACCAGCCAGAGACGTAGTTAGAACCCTTTATACTTCCTTTCATGTCACTTGGTTCCAATTTTGTTTTGCAATTATTTTATGTTTGCACAATAGTATTATTACCTTAATGTATGGAGAATTTCAGTGCTATTGCCCTCTTTGTTTGCTGTTATTTTTGTTTTCTGGTGAAAGCTTGTTACGGTAACGTCCTGTGCTGTTGTGATTGTGTTCATCTAAACCTGACCTTCTTCATTTGTTTGCCCTGTTATCCACTGTCATCGGCGTAGTGGGTTCCTTCCACTTATAGGTAAAGCTAACCCCCACGCAAAATCAGTCCAGTGCACTCTCTAGTGGTAGTAGTATTAGCAGCAGCACGTGTGTTGACTACACTTGAATTCAAAGCGAGTGAACATAATTGACTGCCGCCATAAAGCGTCGCGCAGTTTGAGAACCCACTGATCTAAGTTCTGGCTGTCCGCCAACCGGGTCTAATCAATCCTCCCCACTCACTGCCCACTGCTAGGCGAGACGTTCTTCTAAGTGCCCCGTGTAAATGCCATTTATACCTCTGCCTCTAGCCTTGACATGCCAGCCTTGTCGCTCCCTATTTGTAAACATGAATAGATAGACGGACACTAACGAATATGGCGGCCCTTCAGCGTTTTCAGGCTGTTGTAGCGCTCTAACGTCAACAATTATCTTCCAGAACTCGGTTCGTAACCCGAAACTTTCGTAACCCGAAACATTGAAATCAATTAGAGACAGTCCGTTTTAAGATGAAATAATCGTTAAAAAAAAAAAAAAATTAACATCCGGTCGTTTACCTGGCAAAACGCAAGGATTCGTGTACTTTACGTAGTAAATAAAGAGAAAGAAAACAACCAAATAAATTAAATGTAAAAAAAAAAGAAGTCCATAGTTGTACCACTGTACAGCTTAAGAAGTCTTTCTTACCAAGAAAACGATCATGGGAAATTTGTCACTTTCTTTGCTATTCTGAATCATTAGTTTCAGGAGTTTCTTGTCGCTGTTTCTTAGCAGCCGACTGGGAATCTTTCTGCACCAAGAAACTATCAAGGGAATTTTGTCGCTTCCTTTTCTGAAGAATCTTTCTGAAGTGGACCATCGCGTTATCATTCATCAGGTTTACTGTCCTGTTAGCAACAAGTTTGTTTGAATGATGGTTCACAATGAAGTCTTCGACGTCTCCCACATGCTGCACATTTCTTTAATCCTGGCAGTTGAAACGGTCACTGGCTCTTCATAATTTGACGACTGCTCCTCCTTTAATGTCTTTAACTGTTCATTCTGAAGATTCACAAGCTCATCTGTAGTGAGCTCTCCACTATGGTCCTCAATCAGCTCCTCCAAGTCGTCGCCATCGACTTCCAGGCCCATATTTTTGCCCAAGGACACTATATTTTCAACTTTCTCTAAAATTTAAGGTCATTGCTTCTGCAGCTTAGTTATGCTTTTAGCCACATCGACTGATTTGAGTAACTCTTTGTTCTTTATGATGGTGGAGATAGTTGATTTTGCCATGCTGTACTCATTAGCGATGTCACACATACGAACGCCTTTTCATGTTTCATAATTATTTCCTTCTTTACCTCCACTGTTATACGTTTCTGCTTCCTAGCAGCACAATTACCGTTCTTAGAACTCATAATTGATGGGGTTAACAAGGAAAATAATGAACGAGATAAACCGAACACAGTGCCACTGCTAAGAACTCTTTTACTGCTGTGTAGTAAGGCCAATTAAAGCGAGACTGCGCACGCGTGCAAAACTAGGCTACTAGGCTAGCGCTAAGCGATGTTAGTACTGCGTGGCCTTCGTTTGTACTGTACGTGATCGTTTGTCTCCTACGTTAAACCTTGCGCGCGCGCTCTCTCTCTCTCGCCTTCGTTCGTAACCTGAGGCACAGTACGTTACCCGAGACAAAAATTTTCGAAGTTGTTTGTAACCTGAATTGTTCGTGACCTGAGGCGTTCGTAACCCTAGGCACCACTGTAACTGGTATATTGTACTCTTTTTTTTCCATTTTGAATTAATCCTGAACAAATAATGAAAAAAAAAACAACAACAAAAAACGACGAACAATAAACGATTGCTAGAATATAGTGAGGCGTTAGCAATTAGGTGGTTCCAGTCGGTTTTGTGCAAAAAGAAAGAGTTAGTTGTAAATTTGAAATTGCCGTGGGGATAACAGATCTTCTACATTCGAATAATACATGTGACTGTGGGCTTTAATTGTTTCAGCTTAAGTGTTATTCACTCCATATAATACAACTTGTATAACTCGGCAGCATGCACCTACGAGATGCAGCGAAAGGCGAAAGGCGAAATTGTGCAGCATATGATATTGTTTGTGGCTTCTATGTTTAAATATTGTACTTAAGTACTACTACTACTAGTATTTGTTTGTTATTGTTCTTCTTTGATCAGTTTCCTATTCTCAAATCTAAACGAAGAGACGAGTTTCCTCCACGAAACCCTCGCTGTACAACTGATGCTATTGATTGTGCCATCATTTGGCTACTAGCATCATCAGACACGGCACGCCTTCCCGTAACCATAAGTCTGTTGTATTTAGGGTTGCCCTAGTGCTTCATTGACATGATGAAGATGTTTGCCGATCTCCAAATTGACGGGGAAGACCTTTTATTTGTAAAGAACATGCATTCGTATGTTGGAAACAGCAAGCTGCAATACAAGTTGATAATGAAGTAGATCAATAACAGCCAATCAAGAGAGTTTGAGACAGGGATGTGTAATGTCTACAGACCTCTCTCTCCCCCCCCCCCCCCCCCCCCTTACAAAGTGAAAATATGTGAAATTTAGATTAAATGAGAGGAAGAAAGAAATACCACAATGTAACATCCAAGTAAATAAGAATATTCTTAAACTAGCAACTAGGTACAACTAACTTGGAACAGTCATAAGATCTGACGGAAGTTGCCTAGTGGTGATTAGAACAAGAATCGCTATGTCAAAGGTAGTCTGTTGCTAGATGGGAAACGTCAATAAAAACTGACAATTACTGTGAGAAAAAAGTTTCAGTGCTAGATAGAAGCTATACTGTTTTATGCATAGGAAACATGGATAGACAAAACAAGAAGGATATAATGGCAGCAGAAATGTGGTTTCTGAGGACACGGAGAGGAACACAATGAACGGACAGATAGACAGAGAGAGCTCTTCAAGAAATGAAAATGAAAAAAAAAAAGTAAATTGATTAGATCAGTGGTTCTCAACCGGTGGGGAATCCCCCCCCCCCCCCCCCGTAGGGTTTCCAGGGGGGGGGGGGGATTAAGATTATTTCAAGATCGCATTAATACAAGAACTAGTTACTTGATATTGTTTTTCCCTCTAAATTTTACGGTTCTGTACTTCTCGCCTTATGAAATTCGTTTTGGGAGGGGGGGGGGATTTATAGGGAGGAAATTCAAAAGGGGGGAATGACGTTCTAAACATATGGTAAAGGGGGGCATGGGCCAAAAAGGGTTGAAAACCACAGGATTAGATAAATTAGAAGTAGACAGTCCATAGTTTTGTGCATACTTGATGAGAAATAAACTCGAAAACTTAGTGACAACTAACAGAAATCATGAGAAAAGAGTAATGGAAACGTAAAGATATAAATACTTGGATGGCTTGGTCACATGCAATAATCCGGACAAGAACACATACCCGGTCTAGGACTGGTGACAGCGTGAGAACCACGATCCAGGACTGGTGATAGCGTGAGAACCACGATCCAGGACTGGTGATAGCGTGAGAACCATGATCGGACGTCCTGACTTGTCGGCATGGCACATGATGGGGATGATGTGTGCTTGGGTTTGCATGGGTATTTCCCTTATACTCAGAGATAATAATATCTGTGTTTGGCACACTACAGGACTTCACTCAACTACATCGGAAGCACATCCTTCATATTCAGTGGCTGCAACCGCAAGATAAGTAAAGTTATCAAAGAAAACGGGTCAACGGGATTGGCTGATTCGAAAGTACGAAAGGAGACCTTAAGAGACTGCTTCCTTGTTCTCCTTTCCACACGTTGGTGAAGACGACTAGCCTTCATAATGTAGGCTTTTACGGGGACATGAGTTACTTTAAAATAATGCCAGAATGAGTTGTTGAGTTGAGCTGAGTTAAGAATCGACATCACTGCACTCAGGACATTCCCATACGCGCTCCGTCATCTCGTTCAACAGACAGCGAAGAGTCGTACCACAAGTCGTCCCCACCGCTATCTGATTGAAAGTTCTCATTGTTTTCCCTCCCAGGTTTGAGATTCTTCCAGAACCCCTGCCGATCACCCGCAATATAATTCTTCCCACATATGGGTTCTCAGCCGGGACCCACAGGCGCACGACCACCTCTCACTTGTCCATAGGTAATCTACCACTAAGAGATGCATTCTCTGCCAGCTTATCAACCTGTCCACACCCCTTCCCCCTCACTTCCGCATGTCCAGGGCATACAATTCTCACAATATGTGACCTCTGAAGCGAGGGTAACCATTCCACACGAAACGATCCTTTCTCCATCTTACTTAGCATACTCCCTGAGTCGTAATGAATGCAGTGTTTGCTGCAGTGGTCTCCTCTAGCCTCTAACCAACGAAATGCCGCTTTAAAATAATGCCAGAATGAGTGTTCTGAAAGTAACTGGGATAGAGTGGGTTAAAGTAGCAAATGCCAGGAATAGAAGAGTATTACAGAAATAACATTGCGGTTAATGCAATAACTTCCTAGGGGAGAAGAAAACAAGAATGAGGGGAGGGGTTAAAACATTGCACATGGACATAACACAAAACTGTGGGAAATACAATCGTCTTCATCTTGTTTCATCGTCTTCTCAAATTAATTTGGCCTTCCTGTTTTCATTTTGTCTTCACTCCTCCACCGCCTTCCTCTTCACGTTTGCCTCTTTCTTGTCGTGTATTTCCTCTTCTGCTTCTCTCCTAACCCCCCCCCCCTCGCGCACCCCCCCCCCCCCCCGCCAAACCTCTTCTCCTGCACACGATCTTCCCTTTTGCTATCCTCACCTTCAACTTCTGCCTACTTTATCGTATGCCTGAAGATGTATTTTTATATTTCTCTACTGGCGCCTTTTTCATAATAAAAGTACATTTAATCAGATAGCGTTGGGAACGATTAGTAGTATGACTCTTCACTGGCTGTTGAACGAGGGGACTGAGCACGTATGGGAATGTCCTGAGTGCAGTGATGTCGGTTCTTGACTCAACTCAACTCATAATAAAATTATGTTATGATATTTGTGGTATCATGCTATTCTGGCTTAAACCTTTATGAGTGTCCACTTTGAAACTGACTTTAGTTATTTGCGTTTACAGCAGCGGGTACAAGAAAATTTGTCTAAATAAAAGTTAGTTGCACGCCCTTTACAGGACGTCGCAACAGCATGTTTTTGCAGTTTGTGATTTACTAGGCAATTTTTCATTCAGTAGTTTGCCATTGCTGTCTCAGACTTTCTGAACGACCGACGCCTCATACAATCGAAATCAACTCAAAGCAGTCAGTCTGCTTCCAAATTTCGAACCTTCAACTCGGTATGACGGGAAATTGTGAAATGCGTTCACTACCCCTGGGCCACATCAGCGACTTTGTCTAAAAAGCAAGACAAATGCATAGGTTAACATTGAATCTCCAAGGCAACCTGTAGTCCATTTTGTTGTAGGGGTGTCAGATTGTCATTGGGCTGCACGTTCTATGGGATTGTACTGACCAGCACTCACCCCTTCTTCTCCTTTCATCTGGCAGTCTTGACTAGTTTTAGAGCACTTTGGCTGGAGCCTAGTGACCTCGTTATTACTAACTAGGTCATTTAGTCTAAAAACAAATTAGCAGTTTGTATGGCTGGGTTGGCTACCGTGGTTTGCAGTTTCGCGTATTTTAAGGAGTGGAATCGGACGAATAACAATGGGTCATATTATATTGAGTGATTAGTCAACGTAAAACGCGCATATCTGTTCTCCTTTTGCTGCAGTTTCTCCGTTCCTTTCGTCATACCTCCCTCTTCCTTCTGCCCTCTTCTCCCCCCCCCCCCTCTCTTCCTTCTGCCCCCGTCTCTCTCCTCCACTCTTCCTCTTCGGTGGCGACCATAAACAATAGGTCGCACGATTTATTGCCTGGAATATTTCGCTGCATCTCGTCAGATGCATAATGCAAATATATATTATATGAAATGAATAAATAAATTATAGTTTGGCTGAAACTCTTACAACACATGTTGCAAAATGTTGCATGTCTGTCCTTTGCACAACCCTGCAATCAACCTCGGGTTGATTTTCTAAGCAATATTATGTACAGTAGTTTGCCATTGCTTTCTGAATGAGAAGTCAACATTACAGTCCAACTCAGTGCCAGTATAGGCATTGAACCACATACCCCGCCCTCAGGGTACCGGCAGTTTGAGCAGTTGTTTATTGTTTGTCGAATGCAATATAGGAAACACCTTTTGAACTTTTGTTTGTTAGCTTTATGACTGCAAATTAGCAGATATAAAGAGATGACCGAGCATGGAGTTTTATAGCTGTCGACTGTACAGGAATTCTTGAAGACTGATTAACCCTGTTGCACCCATACTGGTATATATTCGGATATTCAATTTGCTAATTGTAATTCCGTTCCAACTTCTGCCTGTGTAAGTTGCTTGGCGCTCATACTGGAATCAATAAATACTGTTTGATATGTTGTGTGGAGACAACAGGTCTTTGACATATGGAATAGGTAATGGGGTGGATTTATATCTGATCATTGGTTCAGCAGCAAAGAGTGTTTGGCTTACCGCTGCGAAGCCATTTAATTCAAATAATAAACAAGTTAGGTGCACGCTCTTTACAAGATGCCACAGTCAAGCCCAACATTTATTGTCTGGTTTTATGTTCAGTAGTTTGCCATTGCTTCTGAAACAACGATCTGTTCCAGTGATATGTAGGCATTGGGATTAGTTATGAGAAGATGAATAAAGAAATTATACACTTCAGTGCAGCAGAAGAAAGATTGTAAACAGTAGAGACAGGAACAGTGGCAGTTTTTGTACAAGAAGGTATTCGTCAGTTTTACTTAATAGCCCAGAAAAGGATTAACTGTAGATTTTATCATAGGGTGCCAAGACATCTACATGTGAGAAAAACAGGATCAGTTGTACTTTGAAGGTTGCATTTGATGATGACAACAGTGAAACATGAAGTGAAATAATCTCGTGAGTTGACAGGATATTCTTGTCCCTCTCTGTGGTGTAAATAGTGTTATCTGAGTCATCAAGTTTTATGAACTGTTATAGCCAAGTGACCTAAAACACATGTTTCTAAGTACACACCTCTTGAGTGGTAACACATATTCTGCAGGATATGTGTGACAAAACACAATCGCAAGCTTACAATTGTTTAGTCATACAGTAACCTTAGAATAGTTGCACTGCTTCAACAACAGGAGTAGAGAGGGGGGGGTGGAGAGAGAGAGAGAGAGAGAGAGAGAGAGAGAGAGAGAGAGAGAGAGAGAGAGAGAGAGAGAGAGAGAGAGAGAGAGAGAGAGAGAAAGAGAGAGAGGTTTACTTCAAAGGCTGGAGAATTGGATACACAAACCCATTTAATAGTTTTTCATTCTTTCCCACTGGAAAAATCAAAGCATTGAATCAGTATTTCTGTGTCTTATTTCTCAGCCCCTAGGAACTAAAGTAAGGCAGTGGAAAGGAAAGTAAGATCTGCTATCTTGCATACTTGCAACAAATACACACACTATTTTGCTTTTCCAGAATGTGGCTAGAGCACTGCCTAATGCAGAACCTGAACCACAGGCATTCACATTAGGGGAGTACTGTGCCAACCCATTAGGGGAGTACTCTGTCAACCCATTAGGGGAGTATGCTGTGAACCTACCATGTGAATGTTTAGAGTAATTGATTATATTTGAAAGTTAATTTGTTTACATAAAGATCTAAACTATATTTATTCTTCTTCATGGAACCAAACCA
The DNA here is from genome assembly GCA_014155875.1 of Cepaea nemoralis. Taxonomy (NCBI): domain Eukaryota; kingdom Metazoa; phylum Mollusca; class Gastropoda; order Stylommatophora; family Helicidae; genus Cepaea; species Cepaea nemoralis. Next base: position 152,726 of record JACEFZ010010954.1, on the reverse strand, counting down.
GTTTCACATTTTAGATGATTTAGACAGACACACCAGATACAATACTCAGCTAAACCATTAATCAATCAGTTGCCGTTTCATTTCCACAATGATGATTGGCTGCAATGAATCACAAACCCTTGCTGTCTCTCACCTTGGTTCTACACTGACAGATTGTGGTATCCATCTCTGGTTGTTATCTTCCCACTTAAATCATTGCCTAGCTCCTGCTCTCATATCTTTTAACTTGTCCTTTTAGTATAGGTTTTAAGGGTGCTGTGGTATGGCAGTATTGCCTGCTGACCTGTTGGTAATGTCTTTGACTTCCCAGTAAGGCGGGGATTTTTGTCAGTAACCTGGGTGAGCTCCAGATCAACCCAGCCTAATATTGACACCAGCAAGGTTGCTGGGAAGTAAAGGTGACCAGCGTGGGTTTGAAGACATCACCCATTGAGTTCTGGTTGGTCTAAAAATGTGGGATTAGCTACATACACTCAGTGTGCCACATGATGTCACAAGGGGTCCTACATTGTACTTTCTTTATAATTTGCATAGGAATATAATGTTTTTTATGTAACCAAAATATTTAACTTTTCTCTTTGTTGATTTCTTCCAACAGCTCTCATTTCATTTCCATCCACTCTAGGACTGTTTTTGTTTCTGCTTTCATTAAATCTAAATCCACATTTCTAGGACCCCAGTTCCACGTTCTACTTCTTCTCTCTTGTGAGGGGAATGCATCACACCCAGTTATACACCTCAAAGGTCAGCATGTCCGACTATGGCATGCGTTTGTGTAAAGTTTGCTTCCAACTTCCATCCAGGGTAACAGACTCCACGGTGGGTAGGTTTTCTTTCCTAACAATTTTGCCAGGTCAGCTGCCTTACAGCCTACTCTGTGTGATTTCCAACTGCCATGGGACTTTTAATGTGCACAACTTGCACACGGTAATCCCCTGTTTCTCACACTTAACAAAGGTTGCTAGGTATCTGAATTCACCACCCATGTCAGAAAGCCTCTCAGTCTCTGGCCATGTCTCCTGCCTTGTGCACCCTGATGTGAAATGTGTCTGTCTGCAGTGTCCTGTGTCCATCTGTGTGCTGGTCCACCCCAGCCTCTTCTACTGTGCCTTCCATAAGCCTTCTGTCCCAGCCACTGTCACCTTTAATATGGTCAAAATATTTCAGTTTCCCAGACATCATACTCTTTATGAGTCAGTTTTATTTGATGTTCAGGTCTTAATTAGTTAATCAACAGATCATCCTCATTGCACATCGAACCATTCAGTCCATAAGTGCTCGGATCCCCTCCTCAGCACAAATCCTGCAGCGTGTAGCGGCTAACGACACCAGTTTTGTGTTGGTTTATCAATCTTTGGCTTCCCGCGTAGTGTTCTTGTTTGGCCACCCCTCTTTTGATTTGCTGTTCACGCAGTCTGACATGGTTGTAGATTCACAGTCATCACTTGGTTTTCGCACAAGTCTTACTTCTCGTAGAGCATTCAGAATGTCAGTCTGGTCCATGGTGCGTCCGCCCTCCACCTTAGCCTTACCTGCGAGCTTGTCAGCCCGCTCATTTCCCTGTACTCCTGCATGCCCTGGCACGAAGATGAAACTAATCTTTGTCAACCGAGACCTCTCCAGAGACAGCAACCACTCTCTTCGGATCCACCCCATCTCTATCCTCTTGAGCATGTTCATTGAGTCGCTAAGGAAACATGCCCTATTGAATGTCTGTGTCTCGAGCTATGTTATTGCTTTACTTACTGCCATAACTTCCATAGTCAGGCTACTTGTGGTCTCAACAAAAACACCAGAGTCCTCCTTCACAATTCTCCCTCTGGCCTGAGCCGTGAAGGCCCATGAGCTTCTCACATATCGGACGACCGACCCATCTGTGTAGATGGCAGCATCACCGCCTAACGAATTCTTGAAAATCAACGCTTGTACTTCCACCTCCACAGCAGCCGGATTTTCTTGTCTGCATTTTCTGTCTAGTTTTTTTGCAATCCGAAAAGGATGTACAGAAATCTGTTGGCACTTGTACCCACTCCTCGCCAGGTTCTAAGTCCTCCAGTGAACACACCTGTTGAAGAATGTCTTCCGCTAGACCCATCCAGGACCGTCCTCTTTTTAACCTGCTGCCCTTCACCTTCCTAATTTCACTATGCAGTGGATGTTGTGTGTTTACGTTAACTCTGAGGTAGGCGCGTGCTCTGCAAATTTCTAGTCTGTCGTCAATGGTTGGAAAATCAAGAAGGTAGCGTATCGCCAGAAAATGCTACCACGGCACCCAAACTTGATGAAGGGAAAATCCCAACAGCACCTCCACTATATAATGAAATGAAGGTGGCCATTCCCCTTTTCATTGTCTTTTTCTTCCCAGACAGTTCATCAAAAATGATCTGCAACCTATTTTACGAAACTGGCTCCACCCCAGATCTGTAATGGCAGGAAAAAGAATGCAAAACCCCCATCACTGTCTTGGTAATGCAAGACACAATGTGTAAGATTAATTGTTTAAACACTCCAGGGCATTTAGTTTGCTGAAAGACCCCACCCATTTGTTAGAAGGAAGCAAAGTAATCTGTAGCATATCACACATGTCATAATCTGAGGAGGGAGGGTGTGAGGCTGACTACCTCATCCTGTAGAAACTGTAGCTGCAATTCAACCAATCGTGATCAAGTCTATGGAGGGCTGGCCATAAGTGGTTGAGGACCTATGCTCTATTGTTACTTGAAATGCAGAAGAAGAAGAAGAAGAAGAAGAAGAAGAAGAAGAAGAAGAAGAAGAAGAAGAAGAAGAAGAAGAAAAAGAAGAAGAAGAAGAAGAAGAAGAAGGGGAGTCCCATGGCAGATACGATTTTTGGAGTGTGATATGTTAAACCTTCACATTCTCTAGGCCACAGTGAGTTGAGGTGGCCAGTTCTCTTCCTTCATTGCCTTTCCATCCCAGATCATTCTGAAAAGGTTTAGTACCCTTCTAATGAGGTTGGATAACTCCTAATTCATACTGGTTGCAGAAAATAATTCAGCCACAGCTGGAAGTTCACCTCAGACTACTGTCTTAGTCTACATAAGGTTGCTTTAAAAGGGATGGTGTAATGTTCTTCAGAGAAGTGATTTAATAAATAGCACAATCATATTTTTCTGAATGTTCCAGGTGTCCAGGCTGGTGATTCTTCATCAAGAAGCTGAGGATGGAAATGCAATGCCTGATTTAGGCCAGTCTGTTAGAGTGGTCAAAGTAGCTGTAGATAATCTGGTGGTGGTAAGAATTTTTCTTGTATCCAAAAGCTATAAATTACAACATATGTACCATTGCAAGGAAGAAAATGAAGCCACCGAAAAGCTTCTACAGACAATAAACAAACAAGGAGGCGAAAAGACCAAATAAGAAGTCCTTATAAGGACTGCACCAAGTCAAGCAAAACACACAAGGAGCCAACACGACAAAAGAAACCACCAGAGGAGACTGACACAAAGGAAAGCCCACCGACCAATCCCCCAGCTGACGTCACAGGCATAAACGTTTCAAAACCGAGAAGCCAGCTAACAGTGGTGCAGAAAACTAAACAAACTTATCCCGCACTATGAACCACCATAAATATAACTAATGCCACAGAGGCTAGTTGAACGTTGGTGGAAAGTTTCGTTTCTTTTTCTACAACTGGACCTAGAGTGGGTCTACCCAATGACGAGGGACACTGGTAATAGGGAAAGTAAATCCACATGCAAAATTCAGACCAATGCTACTAGAAGTAGCGTGTATGGACTCAGCTTGAGTTCAAAAGCGAGTGAGCGGAAAAAAATATTAAAAGTACAAAACATATTTGAATACATAAAAAGCTGAACCCATCGTGAATGAACGAACGAACGAACAATCTTTATTTTCAAAGGATTAAAAATCGGCCATGCAGGCCCGTCTGACATTCTGCCTTTCTTCTCTATTTCCTCTCATACATTCTTTCATTCAATATCACTTATGAAGCTAATCTTTGACAACAAAAGAACAATAAGCATTAAAACGCATGAATGTGAATATTTAGCTATTTTATTATTTCCTCAGCCTCAGTCATCATTAGTTCCTGTCTTAAGCTTGTTGGACATATATCTCATCTGGTATGTCTGATGTGGAATCTGACAATTACTGCTGGTTTTGGTCTGGATGTCAAAAACTGAAATGGGAACTGAAATAGGGTCAATTAGGTTAAGGTCAGGATAATCCATTCATGGACACATACTACTGTTAACGTGTGAAATTATAGTTTGTCTCTCTCTTGCTCTCCCTCTCTCTCTGTCTCTCTCTGTCTCTCTCTCTGTTGCTTTGTCTTTTTCTCTCTCTCTTTCTGTCCCTTCCCCCCTCTCTCTTTCTCACTTATCAGCACCCACACAGTACCTCATCATTATGAAGTGAGGTGACAAGTTCCAATTGTCACCTTTTCCTCAAAAGAAAAAAAATATTTGGTACCTATTTTCCAAGACGAGTTACCCCAAGATTATACTGGTTAGGATTTGTGGTTGTATCCTATCATCATCATTGAGCCCAAAGCCACTGCTGTATATTTAAATCAATCCACTAAATGTTAATCTTCTCTTCTTCTGTCTTGTACCTGGCTGTGGAACATAGGCCATCAGCCAACTCAAGCCAAACCTGTCTATCTTTTGCCATCTCCTGTAGCTCTCTCCATGTCATCCCCTCATTTCTCATCCCTAATACTAATTATCTTCTCTATGTGTTTTTAGGTCTTCCTCTATGTTCTTTTGCCCTATGGATTCCAGACAAAGGACTTTCTAATTATACTGTTAATGGGTTTTCTCAATGTGTGTCCTTTCCAGTCCTGGAAATGTTGGAAATGGACATTCATGTCGAGGAAACAAAAATCACATTTTATGATGTGAGCTTAAGAACTTTTTTAAAGAGATCTAGCTCTTATGGGAAAAGCATGAACATTCAGGAAAATCTATATACTGCATTTAGTTAGTCTTTCCATGTACAGTCAAGGAAGAACAGAAGATCCTGTATACAGAAAGGAAACGAATGTGAAGGCTCATGTAAAGAACACTATTCTGTAAACAGACACAATGCAGTCACTGTCCTAGACCGGACGAATGAAGAAGACGAGTAATAATCTCACCATCAAAGTCCTGTTGTGATGGACTAATAATACAAAAACAGGCGTGGAGTCGCTGGCAGCCATTGCTGTGAAACGAAACATAAGTATCTCATCAGATATGGTCATCCTCAATCAAGATTGCTACCCAAAGGTGTTCTGCATCAAAATCAAAGGTCAAGTTGTCTCAGTCTGATCAGTGGTCATCATTCCTTTGTCCTCACCGTACTTGGCATTTCTGGGCCCAGATGCTGTCATTGGTAGCATACCAACTGAGTCAGCTGAGTCTGAAACCACTTTGAAAGGGACAAATAATAATAATCTCTTCTACGGCGATGATAAACACAAATCTAATTGATAAGATGGCAAGATTTCAACTGTTGCACCTAAAGATGTGTAATTAGAAGGTTTAAATTAGAATTAGAATTAGAACACATATAATTTTCATTGGGACAATATGCAAATTAATATATGTAAATCTATATATGTGTGTGTGTATATTATATATAAAATGTTTTGCATATCCTTTACAAGACATCGCTGTCAACATCAGCATCTTTCAGCTGATTGTTGATTACTTGACAAGATTACACTCAGTAGTTTGCCATTGCTTTTCTGAGCGACTGGCTCCATACTCTCATAAGTCACTGGCATGACTTGAACCGCTTCCAATTCTCGTGCGCTCACGTCAACCACGAGAGTTTTCAGGGTTACGGAGAAAGCTGCTAACCTCTCGACCAGGGAGACTGGCATATTATATACATATAAGTATAAAAATAAGTTCCATAGCACAAGCCCACTGTGGGTATATGAAGTGTTGGGACCCATCACATTTTGTAGGCCTGAGTGCATGAGGTGGCCAGTCTTCCCCTCATGTAGCAAACATCGAGAACTGACATCAAACCCTCGTCTGACTACACTCATGCTATTGTCAGTATGCCATTGTCAGTGCAATGTCCTAACCATTTCACTCGTATCTTGTACATTTTGTTTCTAGTTTTCAAGACACAAACATAATTGACAGTTTAATGTCATTTATGAGGCTGGATTGCTTCCAGAGTCAGTTTGTATCCTTCTTCTGCCTTTGCTAAGTAAAACATACACCATCATCCATCTATTGTGGTTCCACATTTCTTTGCAATTTCTTGTTGTTCACTCCATATTACTCATGACATGTCTGTAATTCTCTTCACTGTGTGTTTGTTACTGAATCTTCTCCTATCTTGTCTGGCAGAGTAATATTTATTTATTTAATTCTTGAGGGTAGGTTACTATATGGCTTGGTGTTGCTTTTTTGTTTTAATGGAGTGAGGTAGCCATCCTTCATGCCAACCCTCTTACAATACACTTGGTAGTTATTTGTTACTAGTCTGTACATACTGTTTGTGTCCCAGTAACACATGGCAGAATTCTTTAATACATTCAGCTGTTGTAGCCACAGCATTCTATGGTGTTTGCAGTAATTGTACATAATTACCTCATCTATACGTTCAGCTGTTGTAGACACAGCATTCTATGATGTTTGCAGTAATTGTACATAATTACCTCATCTATATGTTCAGCTGTTGTAGACACAGCATTCTATGGTGTTTGCAGTAATTGTACATAATTACCTCATCTATATGATCAGCTGTTGTAGACACAGCATTCTATGATGTTTGCAGTAATTGTACATAATTACCTCATCTATACGTTCAGCTGTTGTAGACACAGCATTCTATGGTGTTTGCAGTAATTGTACATAATTACCTCATCTATACGTTCAGCTGTTGTAGACACAGCATTCTATGATGTTTGCAGTAATTGTACATAATTACCTCATCTATACGTTCAGCTGTTGTAGACACAGCATTCTATGATGTTTGCAGTAATTGTACATAATTACCTCATCTATACGTTCAGCTGTTGTAGACACAGCATTCTATGGTGTTTGCAGTAATTGTACATAATTACCTCATCTATACGTTCAGCTGTTGTAGACACAGCATTCTATGATGTTTGCAGTAATTGTACATAATTACCTCATCTATATGTTCAGCTGTTGTAGACACAGCATTCTATGGTGTTTGCAGTAATTGTACATAATTACCTCATCTATACGTTCAGCTGTTGTAGCCACAGCATTCTATGAAGCTTGCAGTAATTGTACATAATTACCTCATCTATACATTCAGCTGTTTTAGCCACAGCATTCTATTGTGTTTGCAGTAATTGTACATAATTACCTCATCTATACGTTCAGCTGTTGTAGCCACAGCATTCTATGAAGCTTGCAGTAATTGTACATAATTACCTCATCTATACGTTCAGCTGTTGTAGCCACAGCATTCTATTGTGTTTGCAGTAATTGTACATAATTACCTCATCTATACGTTCAGCTGTTTTAGCCACAGCATTCTATTGTGTTTGCAGTAATTGTACATAATTACCTCATCTATATGTTCAGCTGTTGTAGCCACAGCATTCTATGAAGCTTGCAGTAATTGTACATAATTACCTCATCTATACGTTCAGCTGTTGTAGCCACAGCATTCTATGGTGTTTGCAGTAATTGTACATAATTACCTCATCTATACGTTCAGCTGTTGTAGACACAGAATTCTATGGTGTTTGCAGTAATTGTGCATAATTACCTCATCTATACGTTCAGCTGTTGTAGACACAGCATTCTATGATGGATGCAGTAATTGTACATAATTACCTCATCTATACGTTCAGCTGTTGTAGCCACATCATTCTATGGTGTTTGCAGTAATTGTACATAATTACCTCATCTATACGTTCAGCTGTTGTAGCCACAGCATTCTATTGTGTTTGCAGTAATTGTACATAATTACCTCATCTATACGTTCAGCTGTTGTAGCCACAGCATTCTATTGTGTTTGCAGTAATTGTACATAATTACCTCATCTATACGTTCAGCTGTTGTAGCCACAGCATTCTATGGTGTTTGCAGTAATTGTACATAATTACCTCATCTGATACAGGTTGGCTATGACACAGTCAACAGCAGTGATGACCAAATTTTGAAGCAAGATATGCCGCCAGCTCTTAAGCGAGTGGAAGAGTCTTCCAACTCTCTGTTAGAAGCTTCTGAATTGCTCAGGGCAGATCCATTTTCAGGGCCAGCTAGAAAGAAACTCATTGAGGGATCTAGAGGTTTGTTTGCTATGTTTATTGGCGATTCAGGAAGTTGTATTGATTCCTTGTAAAGAATGATTTCTCCAAAGAACAGTTGAAAAGTGATCAAGGCGCAGACAAAAAAATGCTCATTAAAAATAAAGATTGGATAAGCTATGGCATACAACATATAAATGGGGTTATAGTATACTTAAAAAAGTCGCTTAAAAGTCGACAGGGTTGACTTCATTGCACTGGGTTTTATCCCATATGGCTCAGTCTCTTTCCGCAGCACGGAAAACGGCACACAAAGCACGAACTCTGTAGCTCTAGCAACGACCCACGGGAGTCTCCGAAAATGTTCACCCGTGAACTTAAGGGCGCAGCCCGGAATCGAACCCACAACCTTCGGAGCCCGAGTCAAATGGCTTGACCACTTCACCATAGAGACTCCCAATGATAAGACAAATTCACAAATTTAAAACATTATCTCTTTAGTGAATTTAAACAAAGAAGCCTAAACTATAGGTTGCACAATGTTGCTTGGCTTATTTTGCTGCATCTCATCTGGTGCATAGTGCATTATTATATATCATATTAAATTCTTCTTCTTCTTTCGTTCGCTTGAAATATGTCTATAACTGCAATGCTGTCTCTTGTATGAATTGAACTGTCTTTTTCAGTTCACACAGTGGTCCATAGAGTTTATTTTCCACTCTCGTCTCTCTAGGCCAGAAGGTTTGCCTAGATATGTTATATTTTGGGCAGTCTTGGAGTATGTGCTCTGCTGTCTGTGATCTCATCCCTCCTGTGGTGACTCTAAGTGCTTGATTTTGCACTTTGTCCAGCTCTTGTAGTGTGGTTTTTGATGCCGAACACCACGCAGTTAACCCGTATTCCAGGTGTGGTCGTATGCTCTGTTGATAAACTTTGCTAAGTATTTTCCCACTGGCTCCCCATGTGGTTCCACTTAGCTTTCTCAGGATGGCTTTTTCTTTCTGGCTTTTGCTACTGCTTTGTTGATGTGCTTTCTCCATGTCAGCCTGCCATCAAATGTTACTCCAAGGTATGTTGGTTCTTTATCTTCTCTTAGGGGTGTTCCATTTATCTGGATGGTCCCTGCCTTTTGTTTTGGAGAGAGGGTAAATAGGGTGGTGCTGCACTTGTCAGTGTTTATGCTGACACACCATCTATTTGCCCATGCAACAAATGTATCTACAGCTCTTTGTAGTAATCTGGTGGCCACTGATGCATGTTCATTTGTGCTCCATAGAACCAGGTCATCGGCGTACATTGCGGCTTTAATTCCATGAGGTAGGTTAGCAATGAGATCATTGATGAAGAATAGAAAGAGTGTGGCGGACAAGACTCCGCCCTGGGGAACACCGTGACGCAGTAGTACTTTCTTGCTCTTTAGTCCGTCTATCTGTACTCGGGCTCTTCTGTTGTGCAAGTATGCTTTCACCCATTTGTACATTCTTCCATTGACTTTGCAGTTTCTCAGTTTATTCATCAGACCTTCTTTCCAGACTTTGTCAAAGACTTTCTTCAAATCTATCCATGCCGCAAGCACCAGCTTCTTCTCTTGGAATGCATCCTCAATTTCTTGAGAGAGGTAGGTTGTCTGATCTTCCATAGAGTAGCATTGCCTAAAGCCAGCCTGCTGTGGCACAAGGATGTTTTTACTTTCAATGTACCACTGCAGTCTGTGATTGATGATGCGCTCCAGTGTGTTGCAGAGACAGCTGGTGAGGCTAATTGGTCTGTAGCTAGAGGCAATGGAACTATCTTTCCCTGATTTTAGGAGGGGTATCATGATTGCTTCTCTCCAGGCTTGTGGAACACTGCCTAAGGTCCAACTGTTATTGAAGATCTGCAACAGTTTTGCTTTGGCCTCTGTTCCTAGGTTCCTGATCATTTCATTGGAGATACCATCAGCTCCTGGTGACTTTCTCATTTTCAGTTTTGATATGGCTAGCTCCAGTTCGCTGATTGTGATGGGTGCCTCCAGAACCTCATGTACTATTTCCTTCTGTTCTGTATGTTGCCGTTTCTCTCGAATCTCTTCTTGTTTCTCTGGACTAATTTTGATATTGTTATCTTGTGCGAATGAGTCCGCAAAATTGTCAGCTGCTTGCTTTCTTGTTAAGATGTTTCCATCTTTATGTAGTGCAATTTTTGAGTTTCTCCCTGTGCCCTCATCGTTAAGTTGTTTTATTAGCTTCCACAATTTCCTTGTGTCTCTTTCAAAGTTCAGAGACTCTGTTTTTTCCTGCCAGCTTTTCTGTCTAGCCTGCAGCTTGGCCCTTTGAAATTTGGCTTTTGCATGCTGGAATTTATTGTGATGCTCTTGGCTGGGTGTGGCATCTGCTTGCTTTCTACATACTTCCACATCATTATGCAACTGTTCCAGTTCATTACTCCAGTAGGGTTTATATTGTTTACGGGCTCCTCTTGGTACTGTTTCTCGCTCTGCCTGTAGTATGCATTTCCCAAACTCTTCAACTACTTTATTTATGTCTTTCTCAGTGTTCAGGTTTCTAACCAGTATGCTGGTGCGATTCTTGTACATTGCCCAGTCTGCTTTCTTGTAGTTCCACCTCGAGAGGGTGCTGCTTTCACTTACAAGCTCATTTTCTACAGTTAGAAAGACTGGGTCGATGGTCACTGCCACCTAGTTGTTTCCCAACAATTCGTGTAATGTTCCACTCCAGGTCTGGTGAATGAAAAGCCAGGTCAGGTGTAGTTGTAGAGTGCCATGATCTCGAGTAGAAAGTATGTGGGTCGGACGGCTTGTTAACCAAGATGAATCTATTCTCATCCTGCCAGTCTTCCAGTCTCTCTCCTCTCCGGTCCATGTGATCATAGCCCCAACTCTGCAAGTGGCTGTTGAAATCGCCGCACACAATCATTTTTTCTTTTAATGGTAGTGTGTCCAGTGCCTGTGGGCGGTCACTTGGACAGTAGTAATTGATCAGATGTAGGTCTGTATAGCCTGTTTTAAGTTTAAGTGTCTGATACTCAGCCCCTTCCATATAGACTTCGATTTGGGAAGCAGTGATGTTATTTTTTACAAGGGTAAGTATCCCACCTTTTCGCCTGTCCTTTCGGTCAGATCGGTAACACTGGTAGCCTCTGATTTTGAAGGCTATATTTTCGTTGAGGTGAGTTTCTTGCAAGCAACATATGCTTACTTTTTCTTGGTCCAGGATGTTTTCTAATTCTACTTTTTTGTTGCTGACTCCCTCCGCATTCCAGTGCATTATTTTAAGTCTTTGTTTAGTATGGCCAGCTGTTCTATTCTCATGTCCCCTGGCTCCACAGGACATCTGAGAAGGACCTCCAGTAGTTGGGGTTGGTCCCTTTCGAGACATAGGGCCTGGCACTGCACCTGCCTGGGGGTCCAAAGCAGGGCGAGCACCATAACTTTTAGCAGTAGTCGACATATTCCATTTTGCGTAATTGCGTGGCATCCTGATTTCTGTGGTGCGCCTCCTGGCTGGTTGCCTCCGTCTTCAGCACCTCATATTAAATTAATAGATTAGTCACATTTTGGCAGCCAAAATATGATTAATATATTTACTGCATATGATATATAACCCTGCAGTATGCATCTGATGAGATGCAGTAAAATAATCAAGGCAACAACTTGTGCAACCTATAATTAATGGCTTATTTGTTTAAATAAGAAGACAGAAAAGAAGAAACTGGTATATAACAATGCTGTCTTAATAGAAATATAGCACCTGCATTTTTGGGTGGTGCAGAAACATGGTGTTTCTGAAAAATTATCCCAGCCATCATAGCTGCAAATTTTGCCAACTGGTGTCCACCTATTTGTAAATCCTTCAGGAGGATAGCCAGATGTGATAGTGGGTACAGGACAATTGTAAGACAAAACAACAACCAATACATTTAGAAATTAAGATGAGAACGATGGAAATGAATAGAGCACACACATATAAGATAACAGGGAAACAGTCAAAACTAACCTAGATTGAATTCACAAGGAAAGAGTGGGGACACATTGAACACTTTCGATGAATAATGGAAGAACAATTTGGTTAAAGATAGATATATAAACCTGCCTTGTTCAATAACAATTAATTTGACCAGTGCTGTATCTATGCCATTTTGATGTACTAACAATCATCTTCATCAGCATGGGGCACCAGCAGATGCCTTCACAATCTCAAATTGCACCGTGATGCCCAGTAACACCAAACCTGGAAGGCAGTGACATTTTTTATTATCTATCCAATGTGACTGACTGTATTCAAGATAAATCTACATACAAGTCAGGCCCCAATGTGGGTTGAATTTGGGTCGAATCCCAGCATAAGACTGGGTATTGTTACAAATACTACAACGTGGGGAGCAGATGAGAAAGTTCTCAAGAAGTTATATATTGGACGGGTGAGGCCAGCACTGGAATATGGCATTGCAGCTTGGGCAACAGCAGCTAAGTCAAACTTTAACAAAATAAGTAGAGTCCAAAACCAAGGAATGCGAATCATAACTGGAAGCCTGAAGACAACGCCTATTAATGAATTAGAAAAGATAACTTGTTTACAACCAATGCAGGATAGAAGAGATAGCAGAGCCCAGCAACAAGCTGAAAAATTTAGAAGATTGACAGACCACCCTATGTATAAAAGGTTTAGTGGTTTTGGAAAGGGAAGACTGAAGCGTAGCAACTTTGTAGAAACTGCAAAACGAAAGATTAGGGCAGATCCCATACTTAACATATCAACAGTCAAACCCATTTACAATGCAGACAAGTTCCCAGCTTGGAGACAGCAGCAACTGCCTGAGATGATAGAAAACATTCCTGGTATTGAGAAAAAGAACACTCAGCATGAAACCGAAAGAAGAGAAATAACCCTAAACTACATAAAAGAACATTACCCAAGCAGCAATTGGACCCATGCATATACAGATGGATCAGCCAAAAATTCAGTAGAGAATGGAGGAGGAGGAATTCTCCTAAATTTAAAAAATGGAGTGAAAAAAACACATTCAGTGGCAACTCGAAAGTTTTCAAGTAACTTCAAAGCGGAGGTAGAGGCTCTGAAAACTGCAGCAGAAATGCTCTTGATGGAGGAAAATAAAGAGAAGCAAATAGCTATCTTCACAGATGCAAAGTCAGCTGTCTCAATACTGAAGAGCAAAAACAGCACAGAACTAGCTGATCTAAGAGCAGTACTCCATGGTCTATGCCAGAAATCCAAAAAAGTTGTAATACAGTGGATCCCATCACATTGCAGTATACCTGGAAATGAAGAGGCTGACAGACTGGCAAAAGAGGGCGGACGACTACCACAGCCTGACATAGACATAACCTATAATGAGGCAAAGAGGTTGATAAAAAGCACTTATAGAACCAAATGGGAATCAGAGCATCCAGGCCACCAGAAGGATGATGCATATTACAAACTCGACCGAAGAGAACAAGTAGCAATCTTCAGACTCCGCACAGGACATAACAGGCTGAAATACCACTTGTTCAATAAACTAAAGATAGGAGATACCGATGAATGTAATTGTAGAACTGGAAAAATGACAGCAAAACACTTGCTGCAGGATTGCCCAACGTATGCAGAACAGAGAAAGATATTTTGGCCCACACCTGCTTCATTTGAGGACAAGCTCTATGGAGATGTCAACAAGCTCAAGTTGACCGCAGCTTACTTTAACTACATTCAGGTTGACATTTAAAGGTGCATGAAGACCCAGAGGCATGAAATGGAATATTGCTTGGATAGCAAATCCATTATGTGGAAAGTCCAAATCGAAAGCTCGCTGTGTGGGCTTCATAAAAGGTGGAAAAGTGTCCGAGTGGCACGAAATGGAATATTGCTTGGCTAGCAAATCCATTACATGGAAAGTCCGAATCGAAAGCTCACTGTGTGGATGTCATCTGCAGACTGCATACTTCTGGTTTCCGGAAGAACAGCCTATGGTGAACGGAAGGCCCAATATACGGAAGTGAGGCTAAGCAGCCATGTGCAGGACGTGACGATTCCTTGGGTGAGCCCAGTACCAGAGCGCTATGTATCGGCTCTGCAAGTATGGAAGCCTCCTTGGATGGCGGGGAATGACATGGTCTGCCCCTGCCTTCCCTTGAGGGCTGACCAGGATCTTTGGCTGTTCTATATGGGCCAGCTGGGATGGGGGATAACACCACAACAGTGAGTCAAACGTCCTAAGAAACCCCCGGGAAGGTTAACCCGGTCAACAAATGCCCGCAGAAGTCGGATGTGTCGGCCTAACGGCGCAAGAACGCAGCTCTGCTGTAAACAGGCACAACGCAATCACATCTGAAAAAAAAACTCTGGATGATCGCAGAAGAAGAAGAAGAAGTTACAAATACAGTTGATCTCATTTGTTCCCCTGATCGTTAAATTGGTTACTCAGTCTTCGTGGGTAAGGGCCAAAAAAAAAAGGTCGTCTTGTGTGAAAAATGCGCAAGTTAAATATCCCACAGAAGTTGGAAATTACATAGGTTGTTGATCTGACTAAATTGTTGACAATGAAGTCCATTCTGCCAGATTTTCTCTTCTTTCATTTCTTATTCCTGAACCATAGTTATCACCACATCTTCCATTTCCTACTTTTATGTTGAAATCTTCAAATATTATTTTGATTTCTTCTGGTTTTGGTTTGAGAGATAACCATTTCTTTTCCATCATAACATCTGTGTATTTCTTCTTTACTACTGCTTGTTGTTGGTGCATGTACTTGTATACTATTTGTATGTATTGATTTGCTTTTTGATTTTAACCATAACAACACTTTCTGAAATGCTCCAATAACCACTAATTAAGGATAGAGTGAATAAATGGAGTTACGTAGAAGAAAGAGCCTGACATAACTGTCATGCATGCAGATAATAATGTAGAATGGAGGGGTCATTACTAATAATAAGTGAATGCATTGAATATATAGTGGTTGCACTATGCACTACAACATCTACTAAAATCAAAGGCGCTATCTCGTAACACCAAAATCACAATATACAAAACACTGATCAGACCAGTTGTGCTGTATGGCTCTGAAACCTGGAGTACAACGAAAGGAGACGAAGCCTTGTTACAAACCTTTGAGAACAAAATTTTAAGACGCATCTTTGGACCCATTAGGGATACACAAAGTGGAGAGTGGAAAAGAAGAAGTAACAAAGACATTTATGATTTGTTTAAGTCCCCGCTAATCACTGGTATCATGAAGGCTAATAGACTACAATGGCTGGGGCATATAGAAAGAATGGAAGATAATAGGGAAACAAAACTCGCTTACACTCAGGAAATAAATGACCGTAGACCCCGAGGTAGACCAAGAAGGCGGTGGAGAGATAATATACATACAGACCTACAAGCACTTGGAATCAACGACTGGCAAGAGAAGGTCCACCAGAGAGACGAATGGAGACAGATTGTATTTGCAGCAAAGAACCTCAATGGCTCGGAACGCTGAAGAAGAAGATTGAATATATCTTGATATATAATGAAAAGAAGAAAATATGCGTAATACTGATAATTAGATAAAGCAATTCTGGGTGGTAAGAAAATGTGATTAGCATTCCATAAAGATGATAAGATAGTTTTCGAGAGTTGCAGTCTTTCATTAGATGAGCATGAATGTAACAGGTTGTGATATGAACATCAGAAATCCCACAGTCACTGGTGTTGTTAAAGTGAGTAGAAATCTGCCTAGGGCATTGTTGCTGATATGGAGGAGGTGTTTGTTGCCTGAGTCTGTCTGCTATACACAGAACATTTTTGCCGCTGTGTTTGATACTGTGCAATTTGCAAATGACTTAAATACTTTGTGGCTCAATTAAGAAAACTCTTCTATGATGTTAAATCTGTTTTTTAATCGTTATGGTGCTAATCCCGGTAAGTCCCATCAGGCGGTGATAGTGCCGGGCCCCCTGCCTCGAGGGGGTCCACCCATGACTACTGGTGGTCACCTTCCCCTGTGCTGTGGAGTCAAGGCACAGAGGAGTAGGTTAAGAGCTATTGACCAAATACCAAGGACACTCAACATACTACAGTGGAATGCCAAAGGAGTTTATAACAAGAAAGAATCCCTGACACAGCGTCTTCATAAAGATAGAATAGATGTGGCATGCATTCAAGAGACACACCTCAACGCCAAGCGCAAATTTTCAGTCAGGGGATATCAGGCCACACGTTTCGACCGCGAAGGACATAAAGGAGGAGTTCTAATACTTACACGAAATACAATACCTTGCAGCGAAGTATCTGTGATCTCTGACAACCAAACAGAAATTATAGGTGTTGATATAATGATAAAGGACGTGAAAATAAGAATTTACAATCTTTATAGCCCAGCAGATAAGGATCTTACACTCTCAAACATGAAAATAACTGACACAAATTGCATTATTGTCGGAGACTTTAATAGCCGTTCAGAAAGATGGGGATACCCAGATACTGACAAAAGAGGAGATGAAGTGGAGGACTGGGAAATAGACTCAAATCTCCATCTACTCAACAAAGCGGATGACACACCGAGCTTCTACTCCAGAAGATGGATTACCACTTCTACTCCAGACTTAGCTTTCTGCACAGGAGACATCCTCCACAAAATCGACCGCCATGTGCTGGACCAATTAGCAGGTAGTGACCACAGACCAATCAAGCTTGTAATGAATATGGAGTATGTTCCACAGGAGCAAAAGCCCTTGCCCCGCTGGAATTACAAACGAGCAGATTGGGACAGATTTGCCATACTAACAGACAAATATTGTGAAAACATAAATACACGATATGGCAACATGAAGCAAATGGTGGAAAGTCTAAACAGAGCGATAATACAGGCAGCCACTGAGTCCATTCCTAAGAGGAGCGAGGAAAAATTACAAACCATACTGGACTGAAGAACTACAAAGTTTGGAGGACAAAGTTGAAGATGCCAGGAAGACAGCAGAGAGAGAACAAACAATTGAAGCGAATATCTCTCTCAAAGCCATCTCAGCAAAATATAAAAGAACAGTAAATCAAACAACAAGAGATTGTTGGAGGGAAAAAACAGAAAACCTGAATTTTGACAGGGATGGAAACAAACTATGGAAACTAGTGAAAGCCATGAACAATGAAGGACCTAGAAACAAACAAATAACAATTAAACAAGGAAATGCCTTGCTTACAGGAAAAAAGGCTGCAAATGCACTAATGGAACACTATGCCAGTGCAAACCACATTGATATTACAACCGAACAGAAGAAAGCAATCAAAGATAAACAGATACATCATAGTAATACAGAGACAGCAGCAGAATATATGATGGCAAATCTAACAATGGAAGAAATGGAACAGGCAATGAATACCCTAAAAAAGAAGAAATCACCAGGAAAGGATGGAATCACAAATGAAATGCTAATAGGACTAGGGACAAAGGCAAAAAAGAAACTACTAGCAGTCCTAAATTACAGCTGGAAGAGGGGAATAGTCCCACAGGCATGGAAGGAAGCTATACTAATACCAGTCCCAAAGAAAGGAAAAGACCTGGAAGAACCAAATGGCTATCGACCTATCAGTCTACTTAGCTGTGTAGGAAAATTAATGGAACGCATTATCAATGGCAGGCTAACATGGCATCTGGAAGAAAACAAACTCTTAACACCACACCAAGCAGGATTCAGAAAGTACAGATCCACTGAAGATCAAATAACCTATATAGCTCAGGAAATAGAGGATGCCTTCCAAGAGAAAACGCACACACTAGCGGTCTGGATAGATTTAGGAAAAACATTTGATAAAGTATGGAAGGAAGGACTGAAAGTAAAACTGCAAAAAATGCATGTTTGTGGGAAAATGTACAAATGGATCAGCCACTACCTTGAGAACAGAACTGCCAGGACAAAAGTACAAGGACAAACCAGCAAAATGATGCTGTTGGAGCAAGGTGTCCCCCAAGGAGGAGTTCTTTCACCAACATTATTCCTAGCATATATAAACGACATCACGGAAAATTTTCCAGCCAGAGTACACACATCATCCTTTGCAGATGACCTAGCCATATGGACATCTGAAGAATATATTAGTACAGCTAACAGCAGAATACAGCAAGCCCTATTAGCACTAGAGGACTGGTCAAAATCATGGCTAGTGAAGATAAGTGAGGAGAAAACAACATGCACAGTGTTCTCCCTCTCAAATAAAACTCAGCAACCTAAGCTGGTATTGAATGGAAAAATATTGCGCCATGAAGAAAATCCAAACTATCTCGGAGTCACCTTTGATCGTCGCCTGACATGGAAAACACAGGTTGAGAAAAATCGAACAAGAGCAAGGCAAAGAATGGCAATCATGAAAAAGCTTGCTGGTACAACGTGGGGAGCAGATGAGAAAGTTCTCAAGAAGCTATATACTGGACGGGTGAGGCCAGTACTGGAATATGGCATTGCAGCTTGGGCAACAGCAGCTAAGTCAAACTTTAACAAAATAAGTAGAGTCCAAAACCAAGGAATGCGAATCATAACTGGAAGCCTGAAGACAACGCCTATTAATGAACTAGAAAAGATCACTTGTTTACAACCAATGCAGGACAGAAGAGATAGCAGAGCCCAGCAACAAGCAGAAAAATTTAGAAGATTGACAGACCACCCTATGTATAACAGGTTTAATGGTTTTGGAAAAGGAAGACTGAAGCGTAGCAACTTTGTAGAAACTGCAAAACGAAAGATTAGGGCAGATCCCATACTTAACATATCAACAGTCAAGCCCATTTACTATGCACACAACTTCCCAGCTTGGAGACAGCAGCAACTGCCTGAGATGATAGAAAACATTCCTGGTATTGAGAAAAAGAACACTCAGCATGAAACCGAAAGAAGAGAAATAACCCTAAACTACATAAAAGAACATTACCCAAGCAGCAATTGGACCCATGCATGTACAGATGGATCAGCCAAAAATTCAATAGAGAATGGAGGAGGAGGAATTCTCCTAAATTTAAAAAATGGAGTGAAAAAAACACATTCAGTGGCAACTGGAAAGTTTTCAAGTAACTTCAAAGCAGAGGTAGAGGCTCTGAAAACTGCAGCAGAAATGCTCTTGATGGAGGAAAATAAAGAGAAGCAAATAGCTATCTTCACAGAAGCAAAGTCAGCTGTCTCAATACTGAAGAGCAATAACAGCACAGAAATAGCTGACCTAAGAGCAGCACTCCATGGTCTAAGCCAGAAATCCAAAAAAAGTTGTAATACAGTGGATTCCATCACATTGCAGTATACCTGGAAATGAAGAGGCTGACAGACTGGCAAAAGAGGGCGGACGACTACCACAGCCTGACATAGACATAACTTACAATGAGGCAAAGAGGTTGATAAAAAGCACCTATAAAACCAAATGGGAATCAGAGCATCCAGGCCACCAGAAGGATGATGCATATTACAAACTCGACCGAAGAGAACAAGTAGCAATCTTCAGACTCCGCACAGGACATAACAGGCTGAAATACCACTTGTTCAATAAACTAAAAATAGGAGATACCGATGAATGTAATTGTCGAACTGGAAAAATGACAGCAAAACATTTGCTGCAGGATTGCCCAATATATGCAGAACAGAGAAAGATATTTTGGCCCACACCTGCTTCATTTGAGGACAAGCTCTATGGAGATATCAACAAGCTCAAGTTGACCGCAGCTTACTTTAACTACATACAGGTTGACATTTAAAGGTGTATGAAGAAGTATTCAGACTGCCACACTTCATACCACAGGTATGTCGGTTACAAAAGCCTCCCAGAGGCATGAAATGGAATATTGCTCGGATAGCAAATCCATTACGTGGAAAGTCCGAATCAAAAGCTCACTGTGTGGGCTTCAAATAAGGTGGAAAAAGTGTCCTAGTGGCACGAAATGGAATATTGCTCGGATAGCAAATCCATTGCGCGGAAAGTCCGAGTCGAAAGCTCACTGTGTGGATGTCATCTGCACACTGCATTCTTCTGGTTTCCGGAAGAACAGCCTATGGTGAACGGAAGGCCCAACATACGGAAGTGAGGCTAAGCAGCCATGTGCAGGACGTGACGATTCCTTGGGTGAGCCCAGTACCAGAGCGCTGTGTGTTGGCTCTGCAATTATGGAAGCCTCCTTGGATGGCGGGGAATGCCCATGGTCTGCCCCTGCCTTCCCTTGAGGGCTGACCAGGATGTCTTTGGCTGTTCTATATGAGCCAGCTAGAATGGGAGATAACACCACACCAGTGAGAGTCAAACGTCCTAAGAAACCCCCGGGAAGGTTAACCCGGTCAACAAAAGCCCGCAGAAGTCAGATGTGTCGGCCTAACGGCGCAAGAACGCAGCTCTGTTGTAAACAGGCACAACGCAATCACATCCGGAAAAAAAAACTCCGGATGAACGAAGAAGAAGAAATCTGTTTTTTGGAAATCTGAAAGGGTTTGTAGTTTCATATGGACAGGTATTACACTGAGGTCTCAGACATGTCACAATGCATAACTGGCATGAAGAAGGTCTCAAATTTACTGTGAACTAGTTTAGGGACCTACAAGGTTTATCTGAGTAGAAGTAGTTGAGTGTTTTTTCTGCTGATAAGTGATATTGTTTCAGAAATTCAAAATAATGTATTCCCTCAGTGAATTTAAACACAAAAGTCACAAACAATATATTGCACGATTTATTGCCTGGCATATTTCACTGCATCTCAGCATGTGCTTACTGCAAAGTAAGCATATCATATGAAGTGAATCCCCTCTGCCGTGCGTCCACCTTGACGAGGTAGAGGGGCTTGAGCGTTCCAATGACCCCAAGAGCTATGCCGACGGTAGCACAGCTACTAGTAGGGTCACCCATGTCGGACAGGTCAAGGGAGAGGGACCAGACGAAGTGACGCACAAACCTGCTGCCTTGTAGGTAGACTGGGGACAGTCAAAGGCTAGGGAAAGCATCCCGAACAAATGCTTGTCGAAATCGGATGTACTGAGCCACAGGCTTGACAAAGAAGTGCAACGTAACTTTATCATTTCATGATGCCACAGATGAAAATTAATCGTTATGGTGCTAATCCCGTGAAGTCCCATCAGGCGGTGATAGTGCCGGGCCCCCTGCCTCGAGGGGGTCCACCCATGACTACTGGTGGTCACCTTCCCCTGTGCTGTGGAGTCAAGGCACAGAGGAGTAGGTTAAGAGCTATTGACCAAACACCCCGGACACTCAACATACTACAATGGAATGCAGAAGGAGTTTATAACAAGAAAGCCTCCCTAACACAGCGTCTTCATAAAGATAGAATAGATGTGGCATGCATTCAAGAGACACACCTCAACGCCAATCGCACATTTTCAGTCGAGGGATATCAGGCCACACGTTTCGACCGCGAAGGACACAAAGGAGGAGTTGTAATACTTACACGAAATACAATACCTTGCAGCGAAGTATCTGTGATCTCTGACAACCAAACGGAAATTATAGGTGTTGATATAATGATAAAGGACGTGAAAATAAGAATTTACAATCTATATAGCCCGGCAGATAAGGATCTTACACTCTCAAACATGGAAATAACTGACACAAATTGCATTGTTGTCGGAGACTTTAATAGCCGTTCAGAAAGATGGGGATACCCAGATACTGACAAAAGAGGAGATGAAGTGGAGGACTGGGAAATAGACTCAAATCTCCATCTACTTAACAAAGCGGATGACACACCGAGCTTCTACTCCAGAAGATGGATTACCACTTCTACTCCAGACTTAGCTTTCTGCACAGGAGACATCCTCCACAAAATCGATCGCCATGTGCTGGACCAATTAGCAGGTAGTGACCACAGACCAATCAAGCTTGTAATAAATATGGAGTATGTTCCACAGGAGCAAAAGCCTTTGCCCCGTTGGAATTACAAACGAGCAGATTGGGACAGATTTGCCATACTAACAGACAAATATTGTGAAAACGTAAATACACGATATGGCAACATGAAGCAAATGGTGGAAAGTCTAAACAGAGCAATAATACAGGCGGCCACTGAGTCTATTCCAAGAGGAGCAAGGAAAAATTACAAACCATACTGGACTGAAGAACTACAATTTTTGGAGGACAAAGTTGAAGATGCTAGGAAGACCGCAGAGAGAGAACAAACAACTGAAGCGAACATCTCTCTCAAAGCCATCTCAGCAAAATATAAAAGAACAGTAAATCAAACAACAAGAGATTGTTGGAGGAAAAAAACAGAAAACCTGAATTTTGACAGGGATGGAAACAAACTATGGAAACTAGTGAAAGCCATGAACAATGAAGGACCTAGAAACAAACAAATAACAATTAAACAAGGAAATGCCTTGCTTACAGGAAAAAAGGCTGCAAATGCACTAATGGAACACTATGCCAGTGCAAACCACATTGATATTACAGCCGAACAGAAGAAAGCAATCAAAGATAAACAGATACATCATACATATACAGAGACAGCAGCAGAATATATGATGGCAAATCTAACAATGGAAGAAATGGAACAGGCAATGAATACCCTAAAAAAGAAGACATCACCAGGAAAGGATGGAATCACAAATGAAATGCTAATAGGACTAGGCACTAAGGCAAAAAAGAAACTACTAGCAGTCCTAAATTACAGCTGGAAGAGGGGAATAGTCCCACAGGCATGGAAGGAAGCTATACTAATACCAGTCCCAAAGAAAGGAAAAGACCTGGAAGAACCAAATGGCTATCGACCTATCAGTCTTCTTAGCTGTGTAGGAAAATTAATGGAACGCATTATCAATGGCAGGCTAACATGGCATCTGGAAGAAAACCAACTCTTAACACCTCACCAAGCAGGATTCAGAAAGTACAGATCTACTGAAGATCAAATAACCTATATAGCTCAGGAAATAGAGGATGCCTTCCAAGAGAAAAAGCACACACTAGCAGTCTGGATAGATTTAGAAAAAGCATTTGATAAAGTATGGAAGGAAGGACTGAAAGTAAAACTGCAAAAAATGCATGTTTGCGGGAAAATGTACAAATGGATCAGCCACTACCTTGAGAACAGAACTGCCAGGACAAAAGTACAAGGACAAACCAGCAAAATGATGCTGTTGGAGCAAGGTGTCCCCCAAGGAGGAGTTCTTTCACCAACATTATTCCTAGCATATATAAACGACATCACGGAAAATTTTCCAGCCAGAGTACACACATCATCCTTTGCAGATGACCTAGCCATATGGACATCTGAAGAATATATTAGTACAGCTAACAGCAGAATACAGCAAGCCCTATTAGCGCTAGAGGACTGGTCAAAATCATGGCTAGTGAAGATAAGTGAGGAGAAAACAACATGCACAGTGTTCTCCCTCTCAACTAAAACTCAGCAACCTAAGCTGGTATTGAATGGAAAAATATTGCGCCATGAAGAAAATCCAAACTATCTAGGAGTCACCTTTGATCGTCGCCTGACATGGAAGACACAGGTTGAGAAAAATCGAACAAGAGCAAGGCAAAGAATGGCAATCATGAAAAAGCTTGCTGGTACAACATGGGGAGCAGATGAGAAAGTTCTCAAGAAGTTATATACTGGGACGGGTGAGGCCAGTACTGGAATATGGCATTGCAGCTTGGGCAACAGCAGCTAAGTCAAACTTTAACAAAATAAGTAGAGTCCAAAATCAAGGAATGCGAATCATAACTGGAAGCCTGAAGACAACGCCTATTAATGAATTAGAAAAGATCACTTGTTTACAACCAATGCAGGATAGAAGAGATAGCAGAGCCCAGCAACAAGCAGAAAAATTTAGAAGATTGACAGACCACCCTATGTACAACAGATTTAATGGTTTTGGAAAGGGAAGACTGAAGCGTAGCAACTTTGTAGAAACTGCAAAACGAAGGATTAGGTCAGATCCTATTCTTAACATATCAACAGTCAAGCCCATACACAATGCACACAAGTTCCCAGCTTGGAGACAGCAGCAACTGCCTGAGATGATAGAAAACATTCCTGGTATTGAGAAAAAGAACACTCAGCATGAAACCGAAAGAAGAGAAATAACCCTAAACTACATAAAAGAACATTACCCAAGCAGGAATTGGACCCATGCATATACAGATGGATCAGCCAAAAATTCAATAGAGAATGGAGGAGGAGGAATTCTCCTAAATTTAAAAAATGGAGCGAAAAAAACACATTCAATGGCAACTGGAAAATTTTCAAGTAACTTCAAAGCGGAGGTAGAGGCTCTGAAAACTGCAGCAGAAATGCTCCTGATGGAGGAAAATAAAGAGAAGCAAATAGCTATCTTCACAGATGCAAAGTCAGCTGTCTCAATACTGAAGAGCAATAACAGCACAGAACTAACTGACCTAAGAGCAGCACTCCATGGTCTATGCCAGAAATCCAAAAAAGTTGTAATACAGTGGATCCCATCACATTGCAGTATACCTGGAAACGAAGAGGCTGACAGACTGGCAAAAGAGGGCGGACGACTACCACAGCCTGACATAGACATAACCTATAATGAGGCAAAGAGGTTGATAAAAAGCACTTATAGAACCAAATGGGAATCAGAGCATCCAGGCCATCAGAAGGATGATGCATATTACAAACTCGACCGAAGAGAACAAGTAGCAATCTTCAGACTCCGCACAGGACATAACAGGCTGAAATACCACTTGTTCAATAAACTAAAGATAGGAGATACCGATGAATGTAATTGTAGAACTGGAAAAATGACAGCAAAACATTTGCTGCAGGATTGCCCAACGTATGCAGAACAGAGAAAGATATTTTGGCCCACACCTGCTTCATTTGAGGACAAGCTCTATGGAGATATCAACAAGCTAAAGTTGACCGCAGATTACTTTAACTATATACAGGTTGACATTTAAAGGTGCATGAAGACCCAGAGGCATGAAATGGAATATTGCTTGGATAGCAAATCCATTACGTGGAAAGTCCAAATCAAAAGCCCATTGTGTGGGCTTCATAAAAGGTGGAAAAGTGTCCTAGTGGCACGAAATGGAATATTGCTTGGATAGCAAATCCATTACGTGGAAAGTCTGAATCAAAAGCCCACTATGTGGGCTTCATAAAAGGTGGAAAAGTGTCCTAGTGGCACGAAATGGAATATTGCTTGGCTAGCAAATCCATTACATGGAAAGTCCGAATCGAAAGCTCACTGTGTGGATGTCATCTGCAGACTGCATACTTCTGGTTTCCGGAAGAACAGCCTATGGTGAACGGAAGGCCCAATATACTGGAAGTGAGGCTAAGCAGCCATGTGCAGGACGTGACGATTCCTTGGGTGAGCCCAGTACCAGAGCGCTATGTATCGGCTCTGCAAGTATGGAAGCCTCCTTGGATGGCGGGGAATGCCCATGGTCTGCCCCTGCCTTCCCTTGAGGGCTGACCAGGATCTTTGGCTGTTCTATATGGACCAGCTGGGATGGGGGATAACACCACAACAGTGAGAGTCAAACGTCCTAAGAAACCCCCGGGAAGGTTAACCCGGTCAACAAATGCCCGCAGAAGTCGGATGTGTCGGCCTAACGGCGCAAGAACGCAGCTCTGCTGTAAACAGGCACAACGCAATCACATCCGAAAAAAACTCCGGATGAACGAAGAAGAAAGAAGATATGAAGTGAATAAATGAATAATACTTAAGCTGAAACAATTAAAACACAGTTACGGTATTGTTTGAATGTGGAACATCTTTTATCCTCACGGTAATTTCAAATTTAATTTATTATCTTCATATGATGTCTACATGTCTACACACTAATGGTTTTATTCTTGTTATTATTACTTTCAATAGATATTTCTTTCAACTTACTTGTTAATAGAAATAATTCTATTCTTTTTGTGTGGGTGATAAGTATAAATGAAGGTGCGTTTATTTTTCTTATTTAGTTAATATGCTGAAGTAGTTGGTTTTGCAAACCAAGATTATCCTGCAGGCTGGTTATATAAACAATATCACAAATTTTTTGTGTGCAGGCATACTGCAGGGTACCTCCTCATTGCTGTTGGCATTTGATGAGTCTGAGGTGCGTAAAATCATCAGGGTATGTAGGAATGTTCTGGAGTATCTAGCCATTACAGAAGTGGTGGACAGGATGGATGATCTCGTGACATTTATCAAAGTAAGTCTTTGTGTGTGTATGTACATGTGTGTCCATTCATGAGTGCATTTATATCTGTGTGTGTATCTACTTTGTGTGTCCATTCATGAGTGCATTTATATATCTCTGTGTGTGTCTACATGTGTGTCCATTCATGAGTGCATTTATATCTGTGTGTGTATCTACATGTGTGTCCATTCATGAGTGCATTTATATCTGTGTGTGTATAGTGTGTATATCCGTTTGTATATATATGTGTGTGTGTGTGTGTGTGTGTATGCATGTCTCTGCCTTTCTGCTTATCTGCCTGCCTGTCTGTCTCTCCGTTCATCCATTCATCTGTCTGTTCCCACCCCTACCCTCCCCTCATTCATGAGGTCATTTACAATATTTGTGTGTGTACATTGCATATGTGTCCATTCATGAGAGATTTATATCTGTTTTTGTATTGTGTGTGTGTGTGTGTATGCGTGCGTGCGTGTGTGCATGCATATGCATGTGTATGCATGACTGCCACCCTCTCTCTCTCGTTCATGAGTGCATTTATAATATTTGTGTATGTATTTTGTGTGTATTTATGCGCATACATGTGCATGTATATCCATTCATGAGTGCATTTATTTCTGTGTGTCTGTGTGTAGAGAGAGAGAGAGAGAGAGAGAGAGAGAGACTGTTAAAGGGTCACCTTAATGACACATTAGTTAGTTGCATATCCTTTACAGGATGTTGCAATCAACCCCAGCATTTTTTGCTGTTGTGATCTCTTGGCAAGTTTACGCTCAGTAGTTTGCCATTGCTTTCTGAACAATTGACACCAATACCATTTTGTAAAAAACAACCAACTCAAGACGGTCTGCTGCCAAATCGCCAGCAGCTGTGTTTAGAACATGGGTATGCAGGATTACGAACTGCATCCGTAACCCCTTAGCCACGGAGCTGGCAGTGACACATTCTTCTTCTTCTTCTTCAGCATTCCGAGCCATTGAGGTTCTTTGCTGCAAATACAATCTGTCTCCATTCGTCTCTCTGGTGGACCTTCTCTTGCCAGTCGTTGATTCCAAGTGCTTGTAGGTCTGTATGTATATTATCTCTCCACCGCCTTCTTGGTCTACCTCGGGGTCTACGGTCATTTATTTCCTGAGTGTAAGCGAGTTTTGTTTCCCTATTATCTTCCATTCTTTCTATATGCCCCAGCCATTGTAGTCTATTAGCCTTCATGATACCAGTGATTAGCGGGGACTTAAACAAATCATAAATGTCTTTGTTACTTCTTCTTTTCCACTCTCCACTTTGTGTATCCCTAATGGGTCCAAAGATGCGTCTTAAAATTTTGTTCTCAAAGGTTTGTAACAAGGCTTCGTCTCCTTTCGTTGTACTCCAGGTTTCAGAGCCATACAGCACAACTGGTCTGATCAGTGTTTTGTATATTGTGATTTTGGTGTTACGAGATAGCGCCTTTGATTTTAGTAGATGTTGTAGTGCATAGTATATCTTATTTCCAGAGTTGATTCTAGTTTGTATTTCTTCCCTTATGATGTTGGAGCAGTTGAAGATTGTACCCAGGTATTTGTATGTTTCCGTTCTTTTAATGGTCATATTATCTATTTGTATGTGGCCAGAGTTTTTAGCCATTCCGTCTCTTGAAATTACCATATATTCTGTCTTATCTTGGTTGATAACCAGCCCCATCTGTTGGGCTTTTTCCTACAAATACCCTACAAATGATCCACTCTCTTCTATATATCACACAACTCATGGAACAATCTCCACCGTACCAGCAAGGATCCACATATGTATATACCAGAATCATACGTGCTATAAATAGTCCCTTTTGCAAGTAGGTATTCTAATTTTGAAAGTTTGCCCATTCAGCAACCTGTTTGAACTATCTTTATGATTTCCAACTATAAGATAATATAGTGTGTGCACATTGCACTCATTAAACATCCTTTGCAAGTAAGTGGATTAAACCATTGCCCAGACTGAGAAAAGTTCAGGGAATACCATGGACGGGCAGAGAAACTAATGACCAAGTTCTTTCGGGAAACGGATGAAAATCGTAAACTAATTAGAGAAATTAGACGTAGACAGTCAAAATGTTTTGGTCATGTTATGAGAAGAAATAAATTGGAGAACGTGGTGAAAACTGGCAAGATTGAGGGGAAGAGAACAAGGGGAAGGCAGAGAAGTAAATACCTGGATGGCTTGGTCATGTGGTATGGTCGAGACAAGAACACTGAGCTGATCATGACTCTGGTGATTGAGTGAGATGGCGAAACATGACCACCCACGCTTATCGGCATGGCACATGATGAATGAAGTTCACACATTTGAATTCTTACTGGTGCTTTAGTATTTGTGCACTGTGTTAAAAACTCCTGGTGTAATCTATGGGATGAGACGGGAACACATGAAATTATCTGAGTGTGCAATGGTGGTGCTGATCTAGTACAAACCAAACCAAGTTATTTTGTTGTATGCTTGCTATGATTTCTAGGTTAGACATGGTTGTGTTAATTCAGTACCCATTTTTAATGCTGTCAATGTTTTCAGAATTTGAGCCCTGTTCTAACTAGAATGACTAAGGAAGTGGACAACCGAGAAAAGGAACTAACCCATCAGGTTCATCGAGATATGCTGATTAGATCCTTGGAGCAGGTCAAGGTTCTGACACCAGTACTGATCAGCAGCATTAAGATTTTTATCACTGCCAGCCAGTCAGGTATCTTGTTACATGATGATGATGACGACGACGACGATGACGATGACGATAATGATGTTGCAGGGCCTATTTAGAAGGTCACCCTCATCAGAACCCACCAGCAAGTTACTCGAACTCTCGCCATTTCTCCTGCTTTATGCATCTTCATGCCCAAGATGTCAGCAATGTCCAGTGTCCATCTTTGTGCTGGTCTACCCCTGCCTTCTCCTCCAGGAATCACGCCTTCCATTTGTGTTCTCTCCAAGCCACTGTGACACTTATTATGTCTAAAGTGTTTCAGTTTCTAAAAGATGATGCTGATAATGAGCCAGTTTTCTTCAATTTTCAGAAGCACACGTCAGAATGTCAGAATGAAAGTCTGTCAGTGGCGAACAACTCAGTATTTTGGTCATGTTAACTTCTATGATGGCACTTTCCGTCTTCTAAACTCCTTCAGTCCCTGACAGTTACTACTTCTACCCATGTATCCTGTGTGTTTATTTATCTCCTACATCCCATATAGTATTTACTTCCTCACCTCCTGACTCCAGAGATTTTACCCCAAAACATTTCCTGATAGCCATTTTAGGCTGGTTCTCCTGGGAGTCCATGTCAAGTCTTTTAAAATCCCTAACTCAAGGGGGGATTTAAACACATGGCCACTGGGTTTACGGGCAAGCGTGCTAGTCACTGCGTTACTGCGGCTCCCATTAAATAACAACCAGATTATAATATCTACAGGGATTATGTTTCATTGACCTAGGCTTCCAGGTCAACCCAGCCTGAAAGATTACCAGGAGATATTCTGGGATGTGAAGGCGGCAGGTATGATACTACATCACACATTCAGGGCCACTTGGTCTATGAAAATAAGGGGCTAGGACCATAGTGTGACCTGGTGCTATCAAGTGCTGAATGGTCTATACAATTATAAATCTAACATCATATAGCCAGTATGCTTCAAGGCATATAAAAGGGTCACTGACTTTACTAGGTTATTAGTTTATGCTTATAGTATGTATATTGCTCCCCCGATGTGTCTCCACCTTGACGTGGTGGGGGAGCTTGCGTGTCCCAGAGACCCCATTTGCTTGCCGATGGGTGAAAAATTACATATCGGACAGCTTATGGGATAGGGACCAGACTAAGAGAGACACAACCTGCTGCTCTGCAGGCATAGACTGAGGATAGCAGTCAAAATTTAAATGAGGTGCACAAAGGCAGAATTTCTTGGTCCGGACAAATCTCTTAAGGCTCCCTGTCGAGGGCTGTGGCTGAACGCCTCTAAGCCACAAACCCTCGGATCTTAGAGCCAGGCTGATACCCGTCTACCGGAAAATAGAAACATGATACTGAGCAAGCTACATGCTCAGGTCTGATACATGTTCGAAGGCTCCCAGCTGGGGGATATGAGAGTTTCCCGGATGAAGGGGCCTGGCCGTTTCCCGTTCACTGCTGCACGAAGGTAAGGTGCTGAGCCGGCAGCACATGTAGCCTACCTCGCGAGCGAGTACAAAAAAGTCAGAAAAGTGCCCCAGTCGAAAGGTTACGGAAACTGTCTGTATCTAACTCATAGAGAGTGTAGACAAAAGTGGAAGAATGTCTCATCAACGCGAAATGGAACGCACGGCGAGCGAACCTATTGCGTGGTCTGAAGTCACAAGCAAAAGCTTTCCGAGTGGATGTCACTCGCAGTCTGACCGCTCCTGGTGTGTGATTGAGCGATCAGTGGCAAGTGGGATGCCCAACACATGGAAGTGAGGAACTAAAGCAGCCATGAGCAGGACGTGGAAACTCCTTGGGTGAGCCCAGTCTCAGAGCAATATGTGCCGGCTCTGCAATTATGGAAGCCTCCTTGGATAGCGAGATAATGCCCATGGTCTGCCCCTGCCTTCCCTTGAGGGCAGACCACGATATCGTTGATCGTCCTATCTTGACCAGCTGAGATGTGGGTGACATTACAACAGTCTAACGTGTCTCGAAACCAGAGGAAGGTTAACCTCACTAAAAAATGCCCGCCGGAAGTCGGAAGTGTCGTCCTACGGGTGGCAAACTAAAAATTGACACTACGCATTTACGTCCGAGTGAAATGTCTCGTCCGAATGTCTCCCGTGCTAGGAACAGCTCTGACTACCTAGTTTCCGAATGCCGCTCTTGTTCGGAACAGCTCTGACTAGGTAGTTTTCCGAATGTCCGCCGTGCCTGGAACAGCTCTGATGGGTACAGGGACAAGCACATGTCCGAAAACTCGCTTAGTGGAAACCAACCGCAGAGCTGACTGGTTTGTGCAGGAACGGCCCAGGGCGAGCGAATGCCCAATATATTGAAGTGAGGAATTAAAACAGCCATGAGCAGGACGTGACGATTCCCTCGGTAAACCCAGCACCAGAGCGTTATGTGCCGGCTCTGCAATTATGGAAGCCACCCAGGATGGCGGAAAATGCTATGGACTGTCCCTGCCTTCACTTGAGGGATGACCGTGTAGTCTTCGACTGTTCCAACTAGACCAGCTGAGATGTGGACGGTACCACAAAAGTGAGAGTCTCCCAGGATTGCTAACCTGGCCAAAAATGCACGCTAAAAGTCGGATGTGTTGGCCTGAGGGTTTCGACCCGAGGGTGCCTAACCAGACACACCGCAATCACATCTGAAAAAATCACTCCGGATGAACGCAAAGAAGAAGAAGAAGTATGTATATTGTACCTTTACATATGCTTATGAAATTAGGAAAAGCTTGGAAGTAATGGAGATATGGTTTGTGAGACGAATATTGCAAATACCATGGACTGCCAGAGCAACTAACAAGTACCTAGAAGAGTCTAATGAAAGAAAGTAGCACAATATATACAACTACAAGAAAGAGACAAACAATGATCTGTGGTCATGTGTTGAGAAGTGGGGCATTGGAAAACATCATGACTGGACAGATCAGCAGGAGATGAAGTATAGAAATGTCGCTGCCTGACCTAAGATGGTGGCATGGAAGAAGGTCACCAACAGAATTGATCCACAACACAAAGGACAGATCTGCAGAGATACATGAATGCGTACACCATTTGACAGGGCCCATGATGATGACATGCTGATGAGCTGGAGCAAAAGCAAATTATAATGTTCTTGAATGAATCAGTGAAGATAGAAAATAGCTCAAAGTTTAAACCAAAAAAAAGGCAATGGCTGTTGTGCCATAATTTTCACCATCATGGCTCACTGAAAAGAGTTCTGGAAGATAAAATCCTTAGCTAACAAAGAAGAGGTCTTAAAAAAAAAGGTCTTGAAAGCCATGAATCTGTGGAAAAGATAACTATACAGGGAGGTGTACCTGGGAAGAGGAGAAGACTAAGATCATATCATAGATGAATACAAGATAGACAAGCAGCCGGCCAAGTGGCAAGAATGCTGGGTTCTTCTTCGGGAGACCCGTGCTTGAATCCTTGCTAAAGTGTGGATTGTTTTATGTCGGGAGCAAAAAGAAAACCCTAACCTGCACAGTTTACAGCGACTACACTAGCCAGACAGCCTTAATTCCTCAGTTCCTCAGGCTCAAGACACACACACACACACACACACACACACACACACACACACACACACACACACACACACACAGACACACACACACACACACACACACACACACACACACACACACACACACACACACACACACACACACACACACACACACACACACACACACACACACACACACACACACACACACACACACACACACACACACACACACACACACACACACACACACACACACACACACACACACACACACACACACACACACACACACACACACACACACACACACACACACACACACACACACACACACACACACACACACACACACACACACACACACACACACACACACACACACACACACACCACACACACACACACACACACACACACACACACACACACACACACACACACACACACACACACACACACACACACACACACACACACACACACACACACACACACACACACACACACACACACACACACACACACACACACACACACACACACACACACACACACACACACACACACACACACACACACACACACACACACACACACACACACACACACACACACACACACACACACACACACACACACACCCACCCCCCCCCCCCCACCCCCCCCCCCCCCCCCCCCCCCCCATCCTAGAGCACAGGGTACTATATGCAGTAGATGACAGTTGTTTACAGCAACAGAGGCAGGACATCTGGCTTTTATGATAGAGAGACATTTGGATGGACACATTTTTATTGGGGTCAAGTTCTGCACAAGGACAAGCGACTGGATGATGATGATGTGTACAGCTATATATAAGGCTGACAAAAGGTTCTTGTGGATATCTGGAAGTTGTATTGAGTTGTAGACCATCATACATCACCTCTCAGACTGAATGTGCTGAGAGTCATATCTGGAAGTTGTATTGAGTGGTAGACCATCATACATCACCTCTCAGATTGAATGTGCTGTGAGCCATACCCGGCAGCTTGAAAGTGGAAACTGAATATGTTGTGGAAAAGGCAGAGATAGTCCCATAACAGATGCTGCTTTTAGGGTGTGAAGAGTTAGGTCTTCACACTAGGCAATGACATATGAGGTGGGGTGGCCTGTTACCTTCCTCATTGCTTTTTGCTTCCAGGTCATTTTCAGAATTGTCTGGTACCCATATTTATGAGTCGACCTCAGATCCACACTGCTCGGGGACAAATAATCCTGCCTGTACTGGGGTGGAACCTGGACTTTGATCTTAGCAGGCAAGCAGGCTAACTACCTTACCACTGTGGTGCCTGAATGTGTTGTATCAACTGCAGTGTCCCCGGGAAGGTTAACCTGGTCAACAAATGCCCGCAGAAGTCGGATGTGTCGGCCTAACGGCGCAAGAACGCAGCTCTGCTGTAAACAGGCACAACGCAATCACGTCAAAAAAAAAAGTCCGGATGAACGCAGAAGAAGAAGAAGTATCAACTGCAGATGATATATCCTTCTAGAGACATGGTATTGGTGGTTATTGGAACTGCCATCCCATTATATAGACAAGCATCAGCTGATTACAGTTTTACACATACAGCTTATTTAAATATTATTGTAGTTATCTTCTACCATTCTTGCGTATTTCATCAGCTGGTGTCTGCGCAGAATTGGGGGGATAAAAATCATATGGCAGAATCACTAATGTAGAGCACATGGACAGAACTAAACCAATTCATGTGAATCATGAGGTGAGGAAAAGATATTGGTGCTGGACAGGACACACATTGAGAACACCTGAGGATAGTCTAACTAGACACACCCTTGTCTGGAAACCCACATGGTGAATGAAATAGTGGGAGACCTGAAAATACATGCAGAAGAGAAATGAAAACAGAAATGGTAATATGAGAAGGAGGACATGGAAGAGGCTGCAGGAGATGGCAAAAGATAGGACTACGTGCAGTGGGTTGGTTGAGGAGGGCCTATGTTTCAATGGGGTATAGAGCACATAAGAGATGTTTTTATATGTGTATCCGTATTTGTCTGGAATTCACCAAAGTACTTTTTATGCTTGTTCATTTATGATATTGATTTAATTGTTAAAATATCAATGTGTGACATTAGACCAAGGTGTGCTGGAAGCACAGAATAATCGGGATTACACTGTACGCAAGATGTCTGATGAGATACACGAGATCATCCGTGTCTTGCAGCTGACCACGTATGATGAAGATGAATGGGATGAAGATGACATTACAGTAATGAAGAAAGCGCAGGTAATTGTGCTAATTTTTTTATTATTCATGTCTTCTTCATTATATTTCTCATCTTGTGTTACCTGTGAATATCAAACAGAGATTCCTTGCATGTTCACTGTTGAACAAAGGGATTATTTGAGATAAGAGAATGAAATAATGTTTGCACGATGTGTGATATATTAATTTTCATTATGCAATCTATACCATTACTGGTGTATGTAAGGAGATTTGTTATCTGGCTGAAGAATAATAGCCTCCTACCTAAATGGTTGTTCAGGCTAGGATATTTTTGTAAATACTCTGAGCCTTATAGAGTCCCGAACATGTGTCTCACAATATGGGAGACAGCCGTTCTGATTCCTCAGCCAGCCACTCCTCGAGAGATGAGAAGGAAAATGTTTGATAGGCTGAATTCACAATTTTTAACCCATTTAAGACAGGTTGATTATTTGTTCTTCTTCTTCCTCTTCTTCGTTCATCCGGAGTTTTTTTTCGGATGTGATTGCGTTGTGTCTGTTTACAGCAGAGCTGCGTTCTTGCGCCGTTAGGCCGACACATCCGACTTCTGCGGGCATTTGTTGACCGGGTTAACCTTCCCGGGATTATTTGTTCATAAACCTTTCTGACATGGAATTGGTCAGATGCCTTCATTATCTTTAGCATAATCAGACTTAAGCATAATCTATAGACCATGAATTTCTCCAGAAACAAATGGAAGCTTTCAGACTATCCAAAAGATGCAGATCAGCAGCATTACCCAAATCAAGAAGTAGTAAGCTGTCAGCTCCACACAGAGCTTGGGAAATTAACATCTAATGAACATCTAATGTGCTGATGAGTATAACTGTGAAATGTGCAAATTAGGCAGCTTGACAAGTACAACAACGACAAGTAATTATCATTCTGTGAACAGAGAAGGCACATTTTGCTTATATTATGATGAAAATACGTTGTATATGAAACATGGTATATATGTCGTAACATGTTCATTTGTATTCTGTTTGAATTAGAATGTGATTGAAGGCAAAATGAAGCCTGCTAATGATTGGTTGAGAGATCCAGCAGCCCTAGTTGGAAGTCTTGGTAAGAAAGTATTCACATAAACATTACTTCATTTGTCTGTGTACAGCATTCAGTATACACTCTCACCTACTTCTGGCTTGAAAAGTTACAGGCCTGTATAAAAATCATTGGCTTTGTTTTTTAAATAGTGAAGGTATGCGTAATGACATTGGAATGCATCAGTCATAGTGATTGGTCAATGTAGGATGGAATTCTTACTATAGAATTAGTTCAAGTACTCAATGAAATGTACAACAGTGCTAACCAAGAGATGCAGATAAACAGACGAACCATTTTCAGTTATTGTTTGTGAATCCTCTGAAAGACTGGCTTTGAACTCTCAAGTACAATTCATTGGCATTCATTTAGCCTGAGCCTTGACAAGATGTGCACGTATCAGGGTGAGGCTGGTGTAGAGACTTTACTCCCAGCTTGGTACAGAACTGTCACCTCCATTGCACTGTCATGCAGACATCTCCATCCTTTCTCCTAGCACAGAAACCAGTGGAGTGTGCAGTGCTATTACCTAAACTTCACATCTGTGCTCAAGACATATTAGGTTGTAACCAGGTTATGATTCACAACAACACATACTGATTGGCTAAGATGAGGCCCAGCTTGATGATGTTTCTTCTGGTTAAGTTAGTTAGTTAGTTAGTCGACAGATCATCCTCATTGCACATTGAACCATTCAGTCCATAAGTGCTCGGATCCCCTCCTCAGCAAATCCCACAGCGTGTAGCGGCTAACGACGCCAGTTCTGTGTTGGTTTATCAATCTTCTTTGGCTTCCTGCGTAGTGTTCTTGTTTGGCCACCCCTCTTTTAATTTGCTGCTCTCGCAGTCTGGCCATTGTTGTAGATTCACAGTCATCACTTGATTCTCGCAAAAGTCTTACTTCTCGTAGAGCATTCAGAATGTCAGCCTGGTCCATGGCGCGTCCGCCCTCCACAGTTGCCTCACCTGCGAGCTTGTCAGCCCGCTCATTTCCTTGTACTCCCGCATGCCCTGGCACGAAGATGAAACTAATCTTTGCCAGCTGAGACCGCTCCAGAGGCAGCAACCATTCTCTTCGGATCGACCCCTCCTCTATCCTCTTGATCATGTTCATTGAGTCGCTAAGGAAACAAGCCCTAGTGAATGTCTGTGTCTCGAGCCATGTTATTGCTTTACTTACTGCCATGACTTCCATGGTCAGGCTACTTGTGGTTTCAGTGAAAGCACCAGAGTCCTCCTTCACAATTCTCCCTCCGGCCCGAGCTGTAAAGGCCCATGAGCTTCTCACATGTCGGACGACCGACCCATCTGTGTAGATGACCGCGTCACCGTCTAGCGAATTCTCGAAAATCAACGCTTGTACTTCAGCCTCCACAGCAGCCGGATTTTCTTGTCTGCATTTTCTATCTAGTTGGATGCAAACTGAAAAGGATGTGCAGAAGTCTGTTGGCACTTGCACCCACTCCTCGCAAGGTTCTAAGTCCTCAAGTGAACACACCTGTTGAAGAATGTCTTCGGCTTATCTCATCCACGACCGTCCTCTTTTTAACCTGCTGCCCTTCACCTTCCTAATTTCACTATGCAGTGGATGTTGTGTGTTTGCGTTAATTCTGAGGTAGGTGCGTGCCCTGCAAACTTGTATTCTCTCTTAAATGGTTGGAAAATCAAGAAGGTAGCGCATCACCCTGCATGCTGTATCTCTTGTACATCCAAGAATAATGCGCATAGCTTCATTCTGTATCCTTTCCATCCTTTCTATCTGCTTATGGCTGAGAGTCAGGATTGCCATTGCATACTCCAAAACAGACATGATAAGCCCCTCGTACAGAAGACATAGATGGCGCTGCTCACAGTTTGCTGCCGCCATCACCCGCATCGCTGCCAAACCCCGCTTGGCCTTTGTTATCACCTGGTCTATGTGCACATTATAAGCAAGGCTTCGATCAAACCATATCCCCAGGTAATTCATTGCCTGCATTCTTTCCATCGTCTCTGAACACAGCATTACAGTTGGTGTTGGAGTGTTGACAATATGATTATTCAACGAGAACCAAGTCACTGTTGCCTTTGTTGGGTTGACCATTGCCCCAGCTTCATCACACCAAGTACTTATGCGATTGAGTTCGGTTTGTAGTTCCACAGCAACCTCCTCTCTATCCTTACCCTGACGATACACTAAAACATCATCGGCATATGACAATGTCCTGCCAGGTCCAGTGATCTGCTCACTGGTGATTCTCACTGTGTAGGCGTTGAACAGTACCGGAGATAATGGTGATCCCTGTGGTAGGCCAGGATATATTGTTGTTGGTTCCGAAGTCCAACTGCCACATCTAAAAACTACTTTCTGTTGGAAGAGGGCTGCAGCGATCCAACTAAGGAGGAATGGACTTACGTTTAGTTCAAGAAGCTGAAACATTAAAAAATCCAGTGGTACTCTGTTGTATGCGTCCTCAAGATCAATCGCTGCAGCAACGGTTTCAGTGCCTGAGTGGAAACCTTCATAGACATCATGGGCAAAGACTGCTGCATTGGTCCAGGTTTCTCTTTTTGGACGGTACCCACCCAGGGTAGGTGGGAAAACACCTTGCCTCTCTAGTTGGCTTGATATTTTCCTGGCAATTACCTTCTCCAGCAGCTTGCCTATTGTATTCTGCATGGTTATAATTCGATATCCCTGAATTTTTTTGTGGTCTTTGTCAGGCTTCGGCAAGGGAATCAGATAGCTGTGTAACCATTCCTCCTTGATGCTAGCACTCCCTATACTGTTGTTGTACATGTCTGCTAGTTTCTCTAGCTCATTGTCGGTACACCTATTTATGTCGTCGTATCTTATGCCATCAGGACCTGGAGCACTGTTTTTTGATCGTCGAAGCACAGCCTTGATTTCTTTCACTGTCACTGTGTCTTCATCCGAAGTGTTCTGGGCCTTGCATCTGTCTGAGGTGACCTCCTTGGCCAGATTCCGGCCTCCCATGTCTGTCTGGTTGCTCTGCTCAAGGTAGCGTTCAAAGAGGGCTTTGTCCTTGTCCTCATCAGTCCTCTGCCAGATGAGGTCAGCACCTTGGAAGTCAGAAATGCTCTTATTCTTGACTACACCACTCATGCTTTTATGTAGTCGCCAGAACAATTTCAGTGACTTGTCTGTGCTTACTCTTTGACACACCTCTGCCCATTTTTCGCTTTTAACCACCTTGACCAGTTTTTTGAAATAGCTTACTTTTGTGTGCATCTCTCTAAGTGCAAGCAGGGACTAGGATGACCAGCTCTGTTCTTCTTGGCATTTTGCCATCTCCTTACAGCACTACGCTTATCCACCCAAGCCTTCTCCACCTCGAAACTCCACCACGGTGGCAGCTCCCAGCTTTTTTTCCTGCCCTGAAACGTTCTGCGCTTGTCACGTCTTATTTTACTCACCACATCTTGCCCTGTACTGTCATACTGGAACGTCTTTACCTTTAGCTTGTGCTGCCTGGTTCTGCCTTTCTCTACCAATATGCTGCAAGGGTGGTGGTCGCTGCCATGGTGTCCTAGGACACCCCATCTACACACTGTAGTGAGTGAAGGTGAAACTAGCGCCAGATCAATTGCACTGTCCTCATCGCCTGGACGGCTTGCTGTCCTGGTGACACAGCCACTGTTGATACAAACCAGGTCGATGGTTTCCAGTGCAGTCTTGAGCTCTTCCCCCTGTGTATTGGAGGAAGTGTTTCCCCATGATCTGCCTTTAGCGTTGAAGTCACCACAGAAAATAACATTTCTCTCGTGACCTAATATGCCACTTAAGCACTGCCACTTCTGGGCGTCTACACTCGCATTGCGGGCATAAACATTAACCAACACGAATGGTATACTGGAATGAACTCTCAACGCCTGTATTTGTATATCGTCACTGTCCCAACTGGACATGTCTAGCTCTGACGCCACCATGCTGTCGCGAATGAGAATCGCCATTCCCAGATGTCGTCTGTTGTAGAAACATTTGAAGCCGGCAATTTGGAGTAGCTGATCGCCCTCTTCTGGTTAAGATGAGACCTAGCTTGGTGATGTTTCTTCTGGCTAAGATGAAGCCTAACTTAGTAATGTTTCTTCCACGGGTGTTAGGTATGTTATTGTTACTTCAGCTCAATGCCCAGAGAAAAATGTTCCATTATAACTGCTGCAGATCTCCTCCTCATGTGGTGTTGTGTTCTAGTGTCTACACAAGCAGCCAGGTTCATTGTATGCATGTTGCTCAACTGAGAGTTCATTGTGATGTCCCAAACATCTCATGTTGTTTTAGCATCATGCAGGATTGCCTTGTTTTGCTTGATCAATGCAGCGATAGTTGGCTATGTTTTGCTTGGTGCTTCTGATACTGATGATAGTTGTACTAATAGTTATGTGGGTTAGTAACATATGACAAGTGATAAGACAGCAATGTATGCCTGTAATGAAAGGTTGTGTGATATGACAGTTGGTGCTGTACAGTAGTCACATATGTAACATGATAGGACAGCTGGTAATGTACACTTGTCACATATGTCAGGTCACAGACAGTTTGTTAATGGTAGTCTTATATAGACAGTAATGCAGTGTGTCATTTTAACTTTCTAGACATGTCAGATTATAAATCAAACCGTTACTACAAACAGAAGAATGATGATGACAGTCTGCTCAGATGTAAATGCTATGTTCCTGATAGGTCATAACTATCCAGAGTTACTATTGCACTGGAATGTCTTGCTTCTGGAATTCAACATTCACCCATACCTCTAAATCAATTACCAAGTCTCTGAGACAACAGACCTTCTGAGCTGGGATGTTGCAGAGGTTACCAAGTCACATTCTGCCCCTCTGCTACTGAGGAGAAAAGCGATAAGTTTGCTACCTGGAAAAACATAACATGGTCACACAATGCATCCTCCAGTGGAACATTTTAGGAACATTTCAGGGATCAGGAATGAACAGTTAAAACTTGTGAAGCTCCTTCTGGATCCTAGCATACATGTAGCAGTCATCAAGGAGGCGA
The DNA here is from genome assembly GCA_014155875.1 of Cepaea nemoralis. Lineage (NCBI taxonomy): Eukaryota > Metazoa > Mollusca > Gastropoda > Stylommatophora > Helicidae > Cepaea > Cepaea nemoralis. The sequence continues at coordinate 111,854 of JACEFZ010010954.1, read as the reverse complement.
TGCTACCCAAAGGTTCCATCATAGGTGACACACAGTGTTGAGCCTAATCTTCCAGATGAGAACAGGCCATGCCCCAGTCAGCAAATATCTAAACAGCATCAATCCCCTATGTAAACCTAATTGTAGACATCAGTCCCAGTGTGAGCAGTCAGTTGAACACCTACTAGTACAGTGTTCTTTTTACAGCCCTTGCCTTTGGGTATTGGTTGTCATGTTTGGTCACAGCCTCCTGTCTCGAGTGTTTCCAAATAATTTCCAATACCCATGTTTCTCCGTGTCATAATGTCACATCATTGTAGGTCTCATTCCAACTTTCCTGTTGCCATAACATTTTCTGGTTTACCCTTTCTCACAACATATCTAAAATCTGAATTGTTTTGTGTGTAATTAATTGTGGTCCATTCTTCATGAGTTAGCTTTCAAGTCATTAATTCCAGTGTGAGATATCAGTTGAGCATCTACTATTACAGTGCCCTAGATTAGTTGACCTATGATGCAAACAGCTGTCATTGTGCCCTGCTACCAACAATACACTCTGACAGTTCACTGTCACAACTGAGAAGATTGTGTGCTTTTGTCAGAGAGCCAGTGAGCTGTCAGAAGCTACTTGCTAACATCTACCTCATGCTCTGAATGTTGTGGGATAGTTTTTAGACTGTCATTCAGACCACTAGTGCAATGTGTCTACAGCTAGAGCTGTGGAGTTTGTGCTTTGTGCCATGCTCTGGGTAGGTGGCTGTTCATTCTGTGGAGAGAGACCAAGCCAGAGGGGATGAAACTGGTGCAGTGAAGTCAAACCTCTTGCCTTGAGCCTGTAAATGAGAGGATTATATCATCTGATCAATTCTGTACATGTCAGGCCAGAAGACATGCTATGATTTTGTTGTTACACATGTCATTTATGTTTCTGTAGGTCAGCATGGCCGAATGGATAAGAACGCGTGTTCTTAAACATCCGGTGTGTTGATGCCAAGGTAAGAGGTTCAACCTCTACACCGGACTGTTGGTCTAAAATGTTGACCTATCGTCCTTGACTTTGGGACATAAATTACAAGCACCTCTGAAGTCGGAGTGGGTTCGCCTGATGGCGCCGGACACTGTTAATAGGGAAAGCAAATCCACACGCACAATTCAGTCCAGCATTACTAGAAGTAGTGGATCTGGACTATGCTTGAGTTCAGAGCGAGCGAGCGCACACAAAAAAAAATTTACATTTCTCTGTCTGGAGATTAAGCAATTTAACATTTACACCCCTTTGTCGGGATTATCTAGTTTATAATTTACAAGGGATTAGGTAATTTACAATTTACAATTCTTTATCAGGGGATTAAGTAATTTATAATTTACAGTTCTTTGTCAAGGGATTAGGAAGTTTATAATTTATACTTATTATATATGTCAGGTGATAAGGCTGTCCATCAGATTATCGAAGACTCAAAAAAGATTGCAGAGAGATGTACAAATATTGGTGATGCACAAATGATCTTTGAAAGTGCCAGTAATGTGGAGAGCATGGTTAATGCCCTGTCTGAGCTAAGACAGCAAGGCCAGGTATGATACTAGATATATAAGTGAGAGATCACATTTATGTTCACTGACATATACAACTAAGTTATATTTTGTATGTGTATGTATGATTGTGTTTGGGCATGTGTATATGAGAGAGAGAGAGAGAGAGAGAGAGAGAGAGAGAGAGAGAGAGAGAGAGAGAGAGAGAGAGAGAGAGAGAGAGAGAGAGAGAGAGAGAGAGAGAGAGAGAGAGAGAGAGAGAGCTTACAAGCATGTTTGTGTTTGTGCATGCATACATGCACTATTCAAACCTTTTGCCCTACAGTTGGAATATGTGATATCTGCAATAATTTCATATAGTCATTTGTTATTGACTAATGATGCCATTTATACAATTGAATGTGTACACTTAGTGAAGTTTTGTCATGCTTCCCATTATCTACTAAGGATGTGTATTCTTGTTATACGTTTTTTAAATCCATATTGTATAGTTTATTTTTGTGTGGTGTTGCTTCATTTGTCGGCATCTGTGTCTTAGGGGTTAGTGAATGCAGTGTCACAATTTCCCCACATACTAAGTTGAGGGTTTGAAATCAGCCGCAGGCTATATGGGAGCAGATCACTTGTGTTGATTTTGATGGTATTGAGAGTCTGCCGTTCAGAAAGTAGTGGCTTTCTACGGAACATAAAAATGTTCTAGTATATGACACACAGCCAGTAAATGCTGGGATTGATTGCAACATCCTGTATAAAGAACACACAATTAATTTATTGCTGATTTTTGGGCATTTATAATTTTTTGCAGTGACTTCTACTCACTTATTTGATGTGTCCCGACCTTTGTATAATTTTTATTAATGTTCTTTTTACAGCCCTTGCCTTTTGATATTGGTTGTAATATTTGGTCACAGCCTCCTGTCTCGAGTGTTTCCAAATAATTTCCAATACCAACTTTTCTCCATGTCATAATGTCAAATCTTTGTAGGTCTCGCTTCCTCCCCAACGTTTCTGTTATCACAACATTTTCTGGTTTATCCTTTCAACATATCTAAAATGTGAATTGTTTTAGTGTGTATTATTTGCGGCCAATTCTCTTCATGAGTTAGTTTCTGTCAAGACATTTTATTACTCTTGTTAAAAAAATCTGTTCAGCGTGTTCTCAGCATTCTTCTATAAAATCAGATGACATAGTTTTATTATATTGTCCAGGGAAGCAGTGTGTCAGCTGATTCTCTTTCTCGGAGTATCCAAGAACAGCTGGGAAAACTTCAACAGCAGACTGCACAAGCAACCATAAGTACTGAACGAAGTGGTATTCGCAAACCAGCACCCACAGTGGATGGCAAAGTTGAACAAGCTCGTCAGTGGCTGACAAATCCTGGGCTCGATGACAATGACCTTGGTCAGTGAATATTAATGCTCAGATATGTTGTAGTCTTTTCTTTGTAAGGTTAACCCTGCAATGAAATGAATAATTCTGTGACATGTTAGTCATAAAAGATCATAAGTACTTTTATATGTAATAGCAGGCTGCCGTTTTTCTGTTAATTGGCTTCTTGACATGGCAGATAGTCAGAAGTAGTAAAATTTAGCATATTCAAATTTGATTTAAATTATTTGATTGCCATTAATTTCTGTTGCATTGTATGTGCTTGGGTCTTCTGTCTGCTGTTCCAGGATCTATCTATTGCCAGTTCATCCCAATCACCAGTGCTGGCAGAGAAATAGTCTACTTGTTCTTTACTGGTATTTTGAAATTTTAATTGTTTCTTCCTTCCTGTGAAAGCTCGCCATGTAAAACTTATTTGAGAAATTCTTCTGAAACTGTGTAGATTGCACAGAAAGATGAACTATATAGTTTTGCCATCTGACAAGAATGTCTTCAAATCTACAACCCACACAAGCATATGATTCCCAGTATAATGATTTCAGGGCTGTATCAATGATTAATGTCTGTATGTTATGGCAGTCCATAAGAGAAGCAAAGAATAGTAACACTGTAACCAAACATGGTTGTCGTAAGAGGTGACTAAGCGGACTGCCTGCCTCATCCCACAGAAAACTTCAGTCATGAAAAATCCTACAAAATCTTGGTGTGTGTTGGTTGAGGGCTTGTGTTCCATTGAGAGATGAAAGGTAAAAGAAGAAAGAAGAAGAATCAATGACTACACGAGAGACTCATGAGACAACATTTACAACATGAAACAACAGGTAGAAAACTAATCGGTCACATTTCACGCCCACTGCAGAAAAGAAAATTAAAATAAAGACAGGCCTTCTGTCACTCAAACATGGAGTAGTAATACACTGTCTGTACCATTTGATGCCTAAACACTAGAGCATGGTCAGGAAAGTATGGTTTCAACACTTTTATAGTTGGGGTTGTAATCTAAGCAGTACACATGGTCCAGACTTAAACATAGAGACACGATAACCAATAAAGCAATGAGAACGGTCTTGACATTAATATAGAGAGCAATTAAACCAGTTACGAACAAATGATAACCAGCCAATTTTGAAAATTAGGGTGATTAGAAAGACTCCTGACTAATTCAATAGTTGTTCTTTCCTACGACTATTAATAAGAGATGGTGGCAAACACGAGACAGAGATGCAAAAAAGAATAGTAACAGCTAAAGATAAATTCAACAATATGCAATGGCTTCTCACAACTGAACAGCTAAGTTACGAATTACCATTAACCCTTTACAGGGCAGACGCTTGTCCATTTTGTAGCCCTGAACGGGCAAGATTTTTTCAGGTTTGGAAAAAGTTCGGGTCGCGTTAGTAAAAACATCACAAATAAGGTGTTAGTCAACCGATTTTAGTTAAATAAACAACACAATGAAGGGAAAAGCATGCAGAATATGTTACTCACGTGATTGTTGCCGGTAATCCATACATGAACACAAATATTTACGAAATACGGCATGTTGTTTGTGATTTTCCGTCACCTATACGGCAATATACAAACACATTTTCAGAATCATAATCACTTTCTTTAAAGTCCGACTCACGACTGCTAATGCAAAGTAACGCTTTGCACTGATATCTAGCTCCGATTAATAGTCAACTTCGTGCCCTTTAATGTCATTTAAAATGAACCTAGCGAAATCTCGGCTATCACTTGAAGAATCGCCGAAATCCATTTTGAAAAACAGCGTAAAAATCCCGAAAACTATCAAAAATTGTCCTTAAAAGTCCGTTTAAATTGATACTATCGCGTTTACAAATGGCGGCCACGTTGTCAAGCTGTAGGCGAAAGCGAAAGTAGCCGTCGGAAGTGTCGGAAAGCCGAGAGATCGCGATTTTACAATGCATAATAGTATCGGCCGGAATTGGCCGCTACGATCGTTTTCTCGCATCGGCCGGAATCAGACGCTATGCCTTGTAAAGGGTTAAGACTGGTCAGGTGCTACATTTACTCTTTATTGTTGTATGGTGTAGAAGTGTGGATCATGAATAAAGAATGTGAGAGAGAAATTGAGGTTTTGAGATCAGGTGGAATATCATGGCAAGAGAAGAAGACAAAGAAATCTTACACAAACTGGGACTGAAGTAAATGTTACTGAATGCATGTACATTATGAGGGAATAACTGAGTCTTTGAAAAATGTGATTACATCGATGCATATAATTGCAAGAGAAGAAGATAGAAGTCTTTCAAAGACTTGTACTGAAGAAATGTTTCTGAATGAGATCAAAATAAGACAATTACAGTTTTTGGGTAGGTAAAGAGACACAGCTCCTTGTTGGTAGATGGACTGGAGGGAAAGAGGAGGACAAGCATGCAAGAGGAAGTCAACCTTTCATGTGGGTGGACAACATCAGAGTGTCTGAGTGCACTATGAAGATACAGGACATAAAGTGTTCTAGACTGTCCCTGGCCAAGGGGTTAACGACATTGTTCGTAATCCTGTATATCCACGTGGGGAAAACAGCAGCTGCAAGAATTGGCAGCAGTTTGCGCCGCGCTGGTAACTTAGGGGGGTATGTGAGCCGGTCGTTCAGAAAGCAGTGGCAAACTACTGAACGTAAAACACTAGTACATCAACAGCAGCTGAAAAATGCTGGTGTTGACTGCAGTGCCCTGTAAGGGATATGCAGTATTAAAAAAAAAAGACTCATTACAGTGAATCTTCAGTGCAAGAATGGCACTGGATGGTGATAACATGTGAACAGTTCTATGGGCATTGTTTTGATAATAAAATGTTGATGTTTATGACACCTAAGTTTTCTCCTTCCTTCCTTCCTTCCTTCCTTCATTCCTTCCTTCCTTCCTTCCTTCCTTCCTTCCTTCCTTCCTTCCTTCCTTCCTTCCTTCCTTCCTTCCTTCCTTCCTTCCTTCCCTCCCTCCCTCCCTCCCTCCCTCTCTCCCTCCCTCTCTCCCTCCCTGTCTGTCTGTCTGTCTGGCTGGCTGGCTGGCTGGCTGGCTTTTCTTTTCTTCCTCCATGTCCTTCTCTATTATTCATCTCGCCATGTGATTTTTGTTAGCCCTGTGAGTTCCAGTAAAAGAACTGTTATCAGGCTTTCTTATTGTCTCCTCGACTCAATGTCTTGTTTAAATCTAATGTGTTTTGTTGTGCTTGTTGATTTGTCTGTGTCTGACATATGCTAGTGTTTATGTAGTACAGTATAGTTTATATCTTCCCCGGGAAGGTTAATCCAATCAAAAAATGCCTGTAGAAGTCGGATGTTCGGCCTAATGGCGCAAGAACGCAGCTCTGCTCTAAACAGGCACAACGCAATCACGTCTGGAAAAACTCAAAGGATGAACACAGAAGAAGAAGAAGAAAAAGAAGACGAAGAAGAAGTTTGCATCTTAAAAAGAAGACGAAGAAGAAGTTTGCATCTTCATATTTCATCTGTTAATGGGCAGTGTTTCTTCCTGTCACATGTTCACTGTCCACAGTTTTCAAGTTGACAGTTACAGTTGTGTCATTGCTACATCAACAGGTGAGTCTGCCACTCGCCTGGTGGTCAGTGAAGGTCAGAAACTTGCCAGCTGCTGTACTGGACCCCAAAGACAGGAATTGCTGAAACTGTGTGATGAATCAGAGTTTTTAACAAATCAACTTTCCGGCCTCAAAAAGAATGGCCAGGTAAGAAAATCAAGTGAAAACATTTGGTACCTGCAGAGAAGCTTGTCTGATCTCAATGTGTATGATTAAATACCAAGAGGATGAGCCTATGTTGCCATCATCATCATCATCATCATCATTGTCATCATCATCATCATCATCATCATCATCATAATCATCATCATCATCATCATCACCACCACTGCCACCAGCCAGCTGCCTGCAGGAGGAGGAGGAGGAGGAGGAGGTGCCTTGCTGTCTGGCATTGGGCGATCATGCCTCTCCACAAATTATGATCCCGACTCCTTTCCGTGCCTTGATTCAAGACTTTCAAGAATCTTCTCATAATGTCTTCCTCTATCTCTCTTTCCGCACATCTTCCCGGTTGTCACAACATGTTACAGTTTTTGTCTTCTCACAATGTGGCCAAAAATGATGACCGCCTCTTTCTGATGTTTGTGATAAGTTGTTTTTGCAACTCAGCTTCCCTTAAAATGTCCTGATAGCTCATTTTATCTGTCGAATTAATTTTCAGCATTCTTCTATAAAACCACACCTGCTAGGCTTCCAGGGAATATTTCGCCTGTTTACTAATTGTCCAAGATTTGTTTGTTAAAACTGGTTCTATATAACATGCAAGAACTCTTTTTCTGCTTCTGAGTATCTTTGGAATCAGTATGTAGTTAATTTGACGGCGAATATTATCTCCAGGGCTTTTCCATGTATATACTCATCAAGGATGTTGTTTAAACCAGGTGTTACCTATTAGCATTTCATGGTATTATAGATAGTCGAAATTTGTCAAGATGCAGGACACAGGTTGTTGGGGACCCCGCTGTAATAACTAACCTACAGTGTGTAGCTTTATGATGGTGATGATCAAATCCAGCTAAACACGTGCACGTATGCGGAGTATGTTGTATGAAGATGATTGTATTGTTTGACTGATATGACCAGAAATGCTTGTATTTCTTTAGGTGGACTATCAGAATAGTTCTGTGTGAAAGTAATAGACTGAGAACTATCATGATGATGATCAAATCTAGCTAAAAATGACTTACATTAGTATAGATTGTTTATGTATTCTACTCCAGCCACTCGTTATGATAACCTACCCTGTCCTAGTTGTTACTTTAACTTGTTCCGTTACAGATACTTTGTTATTGTAACTCATTGTGTATCAACTTTTGGTTTAACTCTAATTCCTGATGGATTTTGCTGTAACGAGGCTGGTCCTTTGACGGTCTTAGGTAGGGGCCTTCAAAACTGCAACAGAAATACAGTTTCTGTGTTTCTTGTTGAACAGTGTATATTAGGGGTAGGGGTAGGAGTGGCTTGGAGGTTGCACATCCACCTCCGACTCAGTAGGACAGGACTACAGTCTTGATGTTTACAGAATAATTAATCCAAGGATTTTATACTCCCCTCTGATCATGGGGTAATGGATCAGGTGTCTAGCTATCATGGATAAGGGTGAAAAACTAGGAAGACCAGTGAGCATGTTTAAACAATCTTCACTCTATATCTAGGCCAAATACAAGTCCTCTTGTGGTAACAACTGATTACATGTTAACTCATTATAGTCTTGTTTTTCTTGTCAACCCTCATGATTATTATTGAAATCATGAACTATTAATAGACTAGCAAATATATGGTTCTGATAAACACACATATTTGAATTCTCACTGTTTCTGTGGAGTTTGTGTACGGTTTTGAAATTCTCCTTGTGTGAACTATGGGAAAACATTGGAGCACTTACAGTTATCTGAGTGTGAATTAAAAGTGATATTTGTTAAAACCAAACCAAAAATAAACAAATGCCTGTCATACAGGACAGCCACTTCCAGTATAAGAATGGAGATGGAGGCAGCCTACAAAATTGGGGTGACCCCTTGAGACTCAACTAATCAGCTTCACTGTTGTATCTTATTCTTCTTATTGATGCATCTTCATATGTCAGTATTAATATATTTAAAGAAAACCAGTCAATTTTATGTTGTTTGCATCTTAGTAGAGTTTGTCAAATACATGTTCTCATTCTTCATAATTTGGACACTCTTGTAGTAAATTATAAGCTGTCATTGTATCATTTCAGCAGTTGCTTTCATCACTAGATATATAGATAGTGTATTATCCTGTTAGGTCTCTTGCAGAATCTGAAGATTCCTGCTTACTATTTTTTGTGTAGTTTGGTAATATTTTTCTAATAGCTTGTATGCACTGATTTCCAATTAGTTCTGTAGCTGTATAAAATAAACCTGATTATATCTCATTCCTTGCTAATGTTTTAAAACGCTAGCTCACATACTATGAAGGCTGGGAATGAGTAAATGAAAGAAGTAATAGAAACATGCATTTGATGGGGTGATGTGTTAGTGGAAGAATAACAGTGCTTGGCTTTTGTGCCTATGTGACGTCAGAGCAGGTTTTAAACCAAAACCAATACTTTTCTCTGAGAAGAGAGTTGGTAACCTCACTGCATATAGTTGTGATCAGTTTTGTATTTCACATTCCTGCAACAATATCCAATGTGGAATTATCCTTTACTGTCTCAATTATTTGTCTCTGTCATTCTACCCATCAATCTGTGTTCATTTTCCATAAGTGTTATTCTGACCTTGAATGTTTATACCAACAGGGTAATGGACCTCAAGCCAAGGCCATTGCACGCAACCTAGATGAGAAGTTAGCTACTCTTAAGGTCAAAATTCAGGATGCATTGGTCAGCCAGGTATGTACATGTTATGTAACATTATCCTCACTACAACGTCCCGTAAGGGATATGCAACAATAAAAAAAAAAGAAAAAAAAAAGCCTTGTATAGCATTGATTCAATTGTAGGATGCCTGTGATAACTTGTTACTGCCTTTACTCTGGTTGTTAGTTCACAGGCTTACATAGAGAGTTATGGGCATAGTGGTCCTGGTATAGTTCCCAGTAGTGGTCAGACTTATGTACTGTTGTGGCTTGGGCATCAACTCAGCCTTCGTAGTGACAGTTCTTGAACAGTGTAGTGCAGGAGAGCCTGGCATATGATGCCACAACATCGTCTGAAAATGGAGTTGGAGGCAGTCACTTGGTATTTTACTGGCTGAATGACAAACAGCTCTCATGTCATGATTGTAGCGGACTCACAGGGCATGCTGAGAAGGGTCAAGACAGACATGCTACATGCAGAGTGGCATGCTTCGATTAAACAAACAATTTAAAGATAGGGAGCATCCGTTGAATAATTTCCCCAGGACATGTTGGTAGATGAGCAGGATTTGTCTGTACTGATGGGTTGAGAGGGGCGAAGGAAATTGGTGCACAGTGAGGCAGATGTGGTCAGGGCCTGTGGTATCATGTATACAGTATAGAAGAGCAGATAAATCATCATTTTCTGGAGAGAGTGGTGCAGCTGGGAATGACCAGATTACCTGCTTGACACTCAATACTTTGAGGAAAGGCCAGATGGACACATAATCAGCCTGCAGCTGGCTCCATTAGTTCTGGGACTCTCTGCTGGTTGTTCAAGATGAGGATGGGGTGTGTATGTGAGCGTCCTGAGTGTTGTGAGGTTGATTCTTGCTCAGCTCAGCTCAACCCGGTCTCATTAATAGTTACCAGCGGTTTCTCTTTGTGGCTATAGCTATTTAAGGCAGTTTTATATGAGATATATATTTTCGAACAACGAGAATACAGGGCCGTATGGATGAATGGGTAAGAACGCGTGTTCTTAAACATCCGTTGTGCTGCATCATGCCGAGGTTAGTGGTTCAACCCCTGCACCAGACAGCTGGACTAAAATGTTGACCTGTTGTCCTTGACTTGGGGATGTAAATTACAAGTACCTCAGAAGTCGGAGTGGGGTCAGCTGATGGCGAGGGACACTGTTAATAAGGAAAGTTAATCCACGCACAAAATTATTCCACGACGCTTGACGGCAGAAGTGGAAGATGATGATGATGATGATGATGACTACTATAAAATAGTGTGTATGGACTACGCTTGAGTTGAAAGTGAGCGAGCGCAAAAAACAACAACAAAAAAAACAACAAGAATTGACTGCAACCAGATCTAGAAAGCAAAATGGGATGTTAAACAACACCAGATATTGAACTCTTCTTATGGAATCAACAAATACAACAACTGACTTTTCAGCACATTCTTAGAGGTTGACGTGGCTGGAAGGTTTACTATGAGTAAACTTTCTCTTCAGATCTTGTCAAAGTAGGTTCGGTCTGCATGCAGGTCAGTTGGACTAACATGTTGACTTCTCGTCCTTGACTTGGGAATGTAAATTACAAGTACCTCAGAAGTTGGAATGGGTTTGCCAGATGGTGGGAGACACACACACACGTGTGTGGACTGTGCTTGAGTTCAAAGTGAGCGAATGCAAAAACTAACTAATAAAATAAAAGCAGTCTTAACAAGAGAAAAATAACAACAATGAAGAGAACTTTCAAGATACGCATCTAACCAGAAATGGAATAATGCTAATAACACTAGTCAACATATTTTCAAAAGCTATTTCTATCAGAATTTCAATACATCATTTCTGATTGATTTTGACATGCTGATTTCAAATATAATGAAATTCACCAATTGGCTCTGTTTTGTTTTTAAAATGATGAATTTACATTACAGTAATACAAATAATGTATGCTTGTTTTAATTCTCTGGGGTGAACAGTTAGTCTGTCTACTTTAGCATTATAAAAATTGTGGTTACATACTCAGTTAATTGATATTTCAACACAAAATTATAGAAAAATAAAAAAATTATTTTAAGTTCACATATGTTGTACAAAGGCACATTTTAACCCATTCCGTCATTATTCGGTTGCTGCGCGAGCTCTCTTTGCTTGCTTCTTGTAGTCAGTCGATGTGGTGTCTCTTGTCACAGTCCAACAGTAATTAGCAAGCATTGAAGGGCTTCTGTTGTCTTGATACCTTGTCTCCAAAGCAGCAGTGTCCTGGTGAAATGTTCACCATGCTCATCACTGACAGTTCCACAGTTTGACGTAAAAAAAAATCCAAGTGAATCCAGAAAATGCATTGTCTAAGACATGTTGCATTCAAGTTGCTTATAATTCAGAAGGAGATTTTCTACAATTTCATTGTAATTATCAGATCTGTTGTTTCCAAGAAAGTTGTTGATCACTGACTTAAATGCTAGCCATGCTGCTTTTTCCTTCCCATGCAACTCGCAAAGAAACTCGTTATTGTGAAGAAGTTTTCAAACTTGCGGACCAACAAATACTCCTTCTCTTATGTTATCTTCACTCAGTCTTGAAAATTTTCTGATAGGTATTTTAAAGCCTCATTTGTTTTCTCCATTGCCTTGACAAAGTTTGTCATGAGACCTAGCCTAATGTGCAAGGGTGGCAACAAAATCTTGCCGGTGTCGACAAGTGCTGGGTTCTCAACGTTCTCACTGCCAGGCTGCAATGTCTGCCTGATTGGCCAATGTCTTCTGATGTAATAGTCAATTCATGCACACCTATCCCACACAGAGAAAGCAACAGTACTTGGTGTATCCACCCTGTAGTCCAAGCAAAGGAGCGGCGACCACTTTTAAGTCACTGCAAAAGTTTTGTCATATATATAAAATGGCTGTAGTTAAATAAATTAGTAGCTTATATCTTGAAAACTAGAGCCAATCAACAATTGTTAATGTCATTTTTGTTTTCAGCACACCAAAATTAAGATCAGATATTTTCATATTCGGTATATTTATAGTGTTATTTCCGACGTACAAAAACATCATAACTTAGAAAGCCTTGAGGTAACACTTAAGATGAATTCAGCAGAAAATGTTTGGATGTAGTTCATCATCATCATCATCATGTGCCATGATGGGCCAAACTGTCAGTCATGTTACTCCACAAACATATGTTGTCTGTGTTCTTGATATGTTCAACCGCTGATCATCTTTTGGTATACTCTGCCAACTCATCCTGCATTTTCAAACCTCTGTCGATCAATGTTTCTAATATCCTTTCTTTTCTTAGTTGTTACTGTCTCATAATATGAACCAAGCAGGTCCGCATGGCCAAATGGATAAGAACGCGTGTTATTACATATCCGATGTGCTGATGTCAAGGTTAGCGGTTCAACCCCTACACCGGACAGCTGGATTAAAATGTTGACCTGTCGTCCTTGACTTGGAGACGTACATTACAAGTACCTCTGAAGTCGGAGTGGGTTCGCCTGATGGCGAGGGAGAACCAAAACTGACGGTTGTCTCTTCCTGATGTGGACAATCACCTGTCTGTGAATTTGTCTCATGCAGTACTGTGATATTGGTCTTCTTATCTCTCCATGAATTCTTAGCTCTCTACAAAAAAACAAAAAACCCACATCTTTTTTACCTCTGTTTACTTTGTAATCTTGGCATTCAATGTCCATGGTTCACCATGATTCACAAGAATACTGTAGTAAGGGCAGTATCTAACATTCCAGAATTCTATTTCTGATCTTTGTGAACAGGAATATGTTAGCTGTAATGTCCTTCATCTGTTCAAATGCTGCCTTTCTTTGATTATTCTGCATGTTATCTCAGTATTGCTGTCTTCCACCTATTGCTCTTTTATAAAAATTCCTTTCACACATGCCTATTATGCGTTTACTTTCATTTCAATTGCATTGCCATCTTTATTATAAATTGTTTGAATATCCTCTTTTAGCCTCATTATATGTAGATCTTTTTCTAGTTAAATAATATCTTGATAGTTTCACTGAAGTAGAATTTAAATAGGAATGTTTTGCTGTTTTTGTTTCTGGTTGTTGATTCCATTCAGTCAATTCTGTAGCTGCTATTGTTTACCACCCATTGACATGAGTACAGTTTTCATTGGAAATCACAGAAAATTGTACATTTCTACTTTTTCTTCATACTTTTTTGTTTTTGATGCGGGTCAAACCCAAGACCACTAGTAAGACAGTTGAGCATGCGGCTGCTACACTGCTGTGGCTCCCATGTTGCTTAGGTATTTTTTAAACAGAGAATTTCTTTGGGATGGACATAGATGGCAAGGAAGGGAATTGGTCACTCCACCACATAATACTGCGACAAAATGCATGTTGTTTCCTATTACTTTACACTCCTATGATGGTATCTTCAGTGGGGTGACCTTTGCCTTTAGGTGGGATACTGTTAAAAGCGTATGAGAATAAAGTATGTATGCACAATTGTTGTAAAAGCTGTACTGTAAGATTGTCTACAATTTCTCTTACTTAGGTAACTGAAGACTTCATTGACACGTCTACACCCATGAAGTATCTCAGTGAAGCCTCAATTGTGCTGATAGGTATCATATGTTATACAAATAGTAGGAGTATGCTCTCTTAGAGTGTGCTGATAGGTATCAATATGTTATACAAACAGTAGTTTGCTCTCTTAGAGTGTGCTGATAGATATCATATGTTATACAAACAGTAGTTTGCTCTCTTAGAGTGTGCTGATAGGTATCAACTATGTTATACAAACAGTAGTTTGTTCTCTTAGAGTGTGCTGATAGGTATCAACTATGTTATAAAAACAGTAGTTTGTTCTCTTAGAGTGTGCTGATAGGTATCAACTATGTTATACAAACAGTAGTTTGTTCTCTTAGAGTGTGCTGATAGGTATCAACTATGTTATACAAACAGTAGTTTGCTCTCTTAGAGTGTGCTGATAGGTATCAACTATGTTATACAAACAGTAGTTTGCTCTCTTAGAGTGTGCTGATAGGTATCATATGTTATACAAACAGTAGTTTGTTCTCTTAGAGTGTGCTGATAGGTATCATATGTTATACAAACAGTAGTTTGCTCTCTTAGAGTGTGCTGATAGGTATCAACTATGTTATACAAACAGTAGTTTGTTCTCTTAGAGTGTGCTGATAGGTATATGTTATACAAACAGTAGTTTGCTCTCTTAGAGTGTGCTGATAGGTATCAACTATGTTATACAAACAGTAGTTTGCTCTCTTAGAGTGTGCTGATAGGTATCATATGTTATACAAACAGTAGTTTGCTCTCTTAGAGTGTGCTGATAGGTATCATATGTTATACAAATAGTTGTTTGCTCTCTTAGAGTGTGCTGATAGGTATCATATGTTATACAAACAGTAATTTGTTCTCTTAGAGTGTGCTGATAGGTATCATATGTTATACAAACAGTAGTTTGCTCTCTTAGAGTGTGCTGATAGGTATCAACTATGTTATACAAACAGTAGTTTGTTCTCTTAGAGTGTGCTGATAGGTATCATATGTTATACAAACAGTAGTTTGCTCTCTTAGAGTGTGCTGATAGGTATCATATGTTATACAAACAGTAGTTTGTTCTCTTAGAGTGTGCTGATAGGTATCAACTATGTTATAAAAACAGTAGTTTGTTCTCTTAGAGTGTGCTGATAGGTATCAACTATGTTATACAAACAGTAGTTTGTTCTCTTAGAGTGTGCTGATAGGTATCAACTATGTTATACAAACAGTAGTTTGCTCTCTTAGAGTGTGCTGATAGGTATCAACTATGTTATACAAACAGTAGTTTGCTCTCTTAGAGTGTGCTGATAGGTATCATATGTTATACAAACAGTAGTTTGTTCTCTTAGAGTGTGCTGATAGGTATCATATGTTATACAAACAGTAGTTTGCTCTCTTAGAGTGTGCTGATAGGTATCAACTATGTTATACAAACAGTAGTTTGTTCTCTTAGAGTGTGCTGATAGGTATATGTTATACAAACAGTAGTTTGCTCTCTTAGAGTGTGCTGATAGGTATCAACTATGTTATACAAACAGTAGTTTGCTCTCTTAGAGTGTGCTGATAGGTATCATATGTTATACAAACAGTAGTTTGCTCTCTTAGAGTGTGCTGATAGGTATCATATGTTATACAAACAGTAGTTTGCTCTCTTAGAGTGTGCTGATAGGTATCAACTATGTTATACAAACAGTAGTTTGTTCTCTTAGAGTGTGCTGATAGGTATCATATGTTATACAAACAGTAATTTGTTCTCTTAGAGTGTGCTGATAGGTATCATATGTTATACAAACAGTAGTTTGTTCTCTTAGAGTGTGCTGATAGGTATATGTTATACAAACAGTAGTTTGCTCTCTTAGAGTGTGCTGATAGGTATCAACTATGTTATACAAACAGTAGTTTGTTCTCTTAGAGTGTGCTGATAGGTATCAACTATGTTATACAAACAGTAGTTTGTTCTCTTAGAGTGTGCTGATAGGTATCATAGGTTATACAAATAGTAGTTTGCTCTCTTAGAGTGTGCTGATAGGTATCATATGTTATACAAACAGTAGTTTGCTCTCTTAGAGTGTGCTGACGTAGACTTGATGATCACCAACATAGGTTTCTAGGCCTTGATTGTTGCTGTTCAGTTTGTAGTTACAGAAACAAAAAGACAAATATTTGATGTCTGTTAAAAAGAATTATAGAAATCATTTGAACAAATATTGTTCATCAGTTAACATTGGTTCAGTGTTTATATTTGTTTCTCTCATTTTAAGCTAACTTTGAATAATTTTAAATTCAGTATTAATTCTTATATCTTATAAATTGCAAGACTATTGGTATATCCGGTATATTATAAACTTAAGAATTTTGTTATATCCTATGTGTTCTAAACTGAAGGGCAATTGTTAGATCTCAAATGTTCTAAACTTCAGTACTTTTCCTATATCCCATACGTTCTTTACTTCAGCACTTTTTCTATATCCATATGTTCTTAACTTCAGCACTTTTCCTATATCCCATATGTTCTTAACTTCAGGACAATTGTTGTATCACATATGTTCTTAACTTCAGGACTGTTGTTATATCCCATATTTTATCTTCAGGACTATTGCTAAATCCCTTATGTTCTTAACCTCAGGACTATTACTAAATGCTCTAATATCCAGAACTAATGCTTTTCTCTGCATATTCTAAACTTCAGGACTACTGCTATATCTTTATACTCTAAATTATAAGACTATTGCTATATCCTTTAGTTTCTAAATTTCAAGACATAACAATATCTTGTCAGCTCTAAACTTTGAAATTGTTGTTTCCTATGTTATATCCATCAGGGCTGTTTCATATTTTGTTTTCTGTACTTCAGGAACACCAGGTCGAGAAGACAATTTTGAGGACAGAGTTCGACAGTTTCAGGAGCAGTCATTACGTCTGGCCAATACAGCTAATTCAGTGGCAACAGCTGGTGGCTGTCGGGACAAACAGACTATTGAGGCCATATTTAAACATTCTAGCCAGGTAACATTTTACAGGCAAATTGAAGCATCCTCAGACACTATCTCTCAGAAATAATGGTATCATTGACAGGGCCTGAGTTCTATTCTTTGGCATTTGTTGTTGTTGTCACAATGTTTTAAATTTCTACTTCCATCATTCTGTGTAAGTTTACATATATATATATAGCACACAGAAAAACACTAATAGCTTATATACAATCTCTTAATGACTTGTTTTTGGACTTACTTTCAGTTGTACCTTCATTTCCTCCTCCTCCACTTCATCTTATGCTGTTGCTGTTTCCCTTCTTCTCCTCTTCCTCTTTAGCCTTTTGTCTCCCAATGGAGTATAGACCCTCAACTATCTTATGACAAGCTCTTCTACCTTTTGTTGTCTCTTATAGCTCCTTTCTTGTCTTTCCAGTATTATTAATTCTCTTCTCCATAATTTTAGGTCTTCCTATATTTCTGTTGTCTTGTAGATTCCAGAGGAAAGATTTTCTATTTATGCTGTTAACAGATGTTCTCAGTTCCAGTATGTACATTATTGTTCTCACTTCTTGATTGACTAGAATTAGTTTAGTTCTCCTCATGTACTCCATATTGGTGATTCTGTCTAAGTGTACATTGTTTGCCAAGGTGTTATCCTTCTGTTTCTTTCTTTTTTGTTTTGTTACCTAGCTCAAGGATTTGACACCACAGGTCATCTATTCTGCCCGCATTGTATTCTTGAATCCCAACAACCAGGCAGCTGTTGAACACTTTAATCTGTTAAAGAAACAATGGTCAGAAAACATGGATAAGGTTCGATCCTTGGTGGATGAAGCTTTGGACTCTGAGGCACTTATCCGTGCACAAGGTAAATATCTTTATTACTGTGGCTGTCTTAACTTTTGCAGCCTGCATGTTATTTATGCTACAACTACAAACTCTTTACATTGTTACCTCTCATGTGATTTCTTGTTTGTTTAGTTCTCTCAGCTTTAAGTATATGTTGTTTATCTGTCCACTTCTTGGTAATTGTAAGGCTCTTGGATTTTGAATTTGCAAGATAAATTTCAACATATGAAACAGCAAAAACTTCTAATAAGCTTCTTATGGGATAAAATGGACAAGAGACTACCCAGACCATATGACAAATGATACTTATGATCAACTTTCATGGCTATGTCAGAGCATAATGCTTAGATTGCTAATAGAACACAACAGATTGAAATATGATCTGTATCACAAGTTTAAGAGAGATTTGTCAGATCTGTGTGTATGTTGCAGTAGCTTCATGATGGCCAGCCACCATCTACAGTACTCTCTAACTTACAACAAGGAACGTAAACAATACGGTCATCAACTAACTTAATTCCACCAACCACTGTGCAGGAATGTCATGACCAGACAATGGAAAATAAGAACACTTGGCTGAAAAACAGAAGTATCTTAATTCAGAAAGCTATTCTAAATTTGGTCAGAATGTTCATTTATGTAATTGTTTTCACCATTTCTTTTGTTGGGCTTCAAAATCACATTTCATGTTCATTCAGTTTTGCTCAGTCTAGCCTAGCCATTAAAATGTGTTTGATTTCATGATGTGGTGGATGTGCTTATACTGAATTAACAATTAATTCTGTTGTTGAGTAAAGTATTTTTTGCCATCTTCATATCAGGGAACATGGTGAGGGGACATTTGTGCAGAACATGTTTGCTTTGTGGTTAACACTGTTTCATAAACTGCATGATAGTTTCAACTACAGGTGCTTTTGAAAACATTGCATTAGTTTCTCATTGCCTTCTACTCGGGACGCAGAGGTGTTTCCAAGGCACCAGGGCTGGGTTCTATACTGGCCAAGACCTATTGACGTGTCCTCACTGAGCGTCCTGGGCAACAGGTCCCTTTGGGGTCCTGGCTAAAGTCAGTAGGATCTTTGATTCCTCCAAAGTCGGAGAGTGTCTGCCTGCATGGCGAGGAACCACTAGTCTGCACACCAGTAAGCCAGACATGGGACAACAGATATTCACGCAAACACTCAGGTCTGGTATGACATCACATTGATGTTGGACAACAGGATGTCTTCATCCGACAAACAGGACTTCGCGCTGGAGATCACAGCCACCGAACACAAGCAAGCAAGCAAACCTTCTACCCCTGCATAACCAGTACAATACATGCACTGAAGCTGTCCAGATTGCAAATTTTCTTGATGTGTTACATGGCACAGCCATTTGTAATTTTCAAAAGTACAGATTTGACAGAAATAAATCACTGTCCTGATCATCTGAACATCGGATAGGTATCTTAAAGCTTCACTGGCTGCCTCTGTCTCCATTCTCATCTGGAAAATTTTTAGCACATAATATCAAAGTTAATGGTATGTACACAGGGTTACTTCATTTCACTTTACATAATATTTCTAATACAAAAAATATATCTCATTCTGATTGTAGAACAAGGTATCTTGAGAGATACAGAGAAAGTAGAAGAAGGAATCAGGGCTGAGGACCCACCAAAGATTGTTGCTGGTGCTGCAAACATTGCCCGTCGAGCTGATCGAGTGCTTCAAATGGCAGACATGGAGGTACAGAACAGCGATGATCCTACCTTTGTGACTCGTGTAAGCCAAGCTTCAGTGATTCTTTCTGCAAGTAAGTGATCAACAGAGATCTCTGGGATTGCATCTGTTAATGAGATTTTTTTTTTCTTTCATAGCTCGTCTTCTTCTATCCCAGTGGTTCTCAACCGGTGGGGAACCCCCCCCCCCCCCAGGGGAGGGGCGAGTTTAGAGTTTCCAGGGGGGGGGGGAAATTAAGATTATTTCAAGATCGCGTTAATACAAGAACCGATTACTTGATATTGTTCTTCCCTTCATACTTTATGGTTCTGTACGTTTCACCCTTCTAAAATTCATTTTATAAAGTAAGTAGACCCACAAATCACGTTTTATGTGGACGTCTAGACTTGTTTTAGTATGTGCTATTAAATTTAGCTACTGTGTAGGGGGGGGGGGGATTTTTAGGTGGGAAATACGAAAGGGGGAAAGATATTCTGAAAATATGGTGAAGGTGGGCATTGGCCAAAAAAAGTTGAGAACCACTGTTCTATCCAATAACCCCACATGTGGGCTGCAGGGGTGCCATGATAGATATCAAGGTGTTCTTAACAGGAATCATCTGTTTTGCAAAGCCCTGACATTCCACAAAGATACCACTGGACATAACTCTTCTCTTCTGCCTTTCATCTCCAAATGGAACATAAGCCCTCAACCAATGCAAGACCTTTGTGGACTTGTTCATGATTGGTCAGATTTTGCATGGAGAGTTTTCTGCAGGATAGGGTAGCCGGTCTCATACAAACCTCCTTGGTTACTTCTTGCAACATGCATGGGGGGTAACAGTGTTACTGTCTGTGCTTCCCTTATGGGGGATCTGGTTGAGACTAATCATGTAACAGATGGGGCATCCTTTACAATACCACATTACAAACCCTATGAAGATGTCATGTTGAATGTCACCCTGCGGGATCTGCAGAAAACATGTACATAATAGTTCATTCATACAAGAATGAAAATTGCAGAGAGATGCAGATTTCAAGACAACAGAAAGAAGTTAAAAAGGTTATCTACAGTTATGGTTTCTGTGATTATTGTATTTCAAAAATTGAATTAAAAATATATTCTTTTGTTAGGCAAAGTGTTTTTGCCATTTTCATGTAGGGGAACGTTGTGAGGGGAAATTTCTACAGACCAGTATGATTGCGGTTATATTGACAAACATGCATTTTCTTTGCAGAGGAAACACATTTTTAACAGCCAGTTTTACAACCATTTTGTATTGTTTTTGATTAATGACAGCTATTGCCCCAGGAGTTCAGAGTGCAAAGATTGTTGCCATGAACCCTGCAGATATCGCAGCTGCTGCCACCTGGAGACAGAATAACCAGTCTGTGAGTTGTTTCCTTTGAAGTTTGTCATGATGGCTGGCATTTTCATATATTATTTAATGCAATATTAACACAGTGAGCAGTTCGGGGTTGGAATTAAATTGTAAGAAGACACAGGTTATGGTCATCATTAGGAAGAACAAAGTACCACAATGTAATATACAAGTAAATGGGAATATTCTTCAACAAGTGAATAGGTACAATTATCTCGGAACAGTCATAACATCTTCTGATGAGAGATGCCTTGTAGAGATTAGAACAAGAATCGCCATGGTGAAAGTAGCCTTTAGCAAGATGAAAAACTTTCTGACCAATAAAAAGATGTCAGTTGAAACGAGAAAAAGAGTATTGAGGGGATACATAGAGCCTGTTCTTTTGTATGGATGTGAAACTTGGACAATGTGCAGTCAAGCTGAAAAACATCTGATGGCTGCAGAAATGTGGTTTCTGAGGAAAATGCAAAGAATACCATGGACAGACAGAAAAACCAATGACCAAGTACTATAGGAGACAAATGAAAATCGTAAATTGATTAGAGAAATTAGACGTAGACAGTCAAAATTTTTTGGACATGTTATGAGAAGAAATGGATTGGAAAACTTAGTGGCAAGATTGAAGGGAACAGACCAAGAGGAAGACAGAGTAAAATACCTGGATGGCTTGGCCACATGGCATGGACGAGACAGGAACACTGAGCTGATCCACGACGCTGGTGATCGAGTGAAATGGCGAGTCATGACCACCCACGCTTTCCGGCATGGCACATGATTGATTGATTGATTGAATATTAGAAACTCAAAACAGTTGTGATACAGAAGCAGTGAGTACAGCATCCAAAAATTCATCATCTGCAATAGAAGTCAACTAAAATACACAGTTTGGAGGTAAACATCACCAAATGGATCAGAGCGCTCATCTTTAAACTTCCAGTGTGCCGATGCCGAGGTAGCAGGTTAAACCTCTACACTGGTTGGACTAAAATGTTGGCTTTTCGTCCTTGACTTGGGGATGTAAATTACCAGTATCTCTGAAATAGGAGTGGGTTTACCTGATGGTGAGGGACACTGGTAATAGGGAAAGTTAATCCACATGCAAAAAATCAGGCCAGTGCACTAGAAGTAATAGTAGCACATGTATGGAGTATGCTTGAGTCCAAGGTAAATGAACAAAACAAGAATAAAATGCAGGTTTAGTTATTGCTTTGAGATCATGTTAGACGA
Source organism: Cepaea nemoralis (assembly GCA_014155875.1). Classification (NCBI taxonomy): domain Eukaryota; kingdom Metazoa; phylum Mollusca; class Gastropoda; order Stylommatophora; family Helicidae; genus Cepaea; species Cepaea nemoralis. The sequence goes on along the minus strand of JACEFZ010010954.1, from coordinate 89,898 downwards.
GGGTTTCTTCTTCTTCTTTCGTTCGCTTGAAATATGTCTATATCTGCAATGTCGTCTCTTGCATGAATTGAACTGTTTTTTTCAGTTCACACAGTGGTCCATAGAGTTTATCTTCCACTGTCGTCTCTCTAGGCCAGAAGGTTTGCCTAGATATGTTATATTTTGGGCAGTCTTGGAGTATGTGCTCTGCTGTCTGCGACGCCAATCCACATGTGCACATGGCTGTTTCACCAATCTTGAATTTTGTATACATGTGGTTGCGTAATCTATTGTGTCCTGTTCTGAGGCGCAGAATAATGACTTGTTCTGGTCTGTCCATAACGTGGTAGTCATCTTGAGCAGGTTTTGGTGGCTTTCTGACTGATTTGATCATTCTTTTCTTTAGGTGGTATGTAACGGGCACATCAGGCTGTTCTTCTTTGGCTCCTTCCTTAGCCAATTGATCAGCTCTGTCGTTTCCGGGTACTCCACAGTGGGATGGTATCCACTGTATGGTGACTTTATGCTGACTGCTAAGTTCAGAAAGTAGTGTCCTTAGTACTGGCAATTTCCCAGAGAGGAGCGCCTCGAGTACTGATTTTGCATCTGTTAGTAGCACCACAGGTTGTGTACCATTGCTGTTATTTAGTAATTTCTCTGTTGCTATCTTGATTGCCTCAATTTCGGCATCATAGTTATGGCAGTACTTTCCTGTCGGTACTCTGGCTGTGTCCCTAGTATTATTTGGGTATTCTATGTACACTCCCGCTCCTCCATTTCGAACAGCATTTTGTGCTGACCCATCTGTGTAGACTCGGATCCAGAGATCCTGTGGGTATTCTTCATCAAGGAAGCTGAGAGTGGCTGTTCTGCGCTGCACACTGTTCTGTTCTTCCTTGTCAAATATTCCTCTCACTTTTGTCTGGATTTGTAACGATAGTCTATGCTCATCTTTCCATGGAGTTCGCTCTGGAATAGTTGTTAGGGGGATACCAACTGTGGGCAGATCGGTGGTTTCTCTGCAGAGTCGTTTGGCCTGGTGGATAAAACTACTTCTTTTCAACCGCCCCATAGCTAGGTTTTCAAATCTGTTCTTCATAGGGTGGCCTGGCAAGCTGAGGAACTTTTCTGCTTGTATTAGCGTTTTCGTATCTCTGCGCTCACTCAGTGCCTGTGTCCTCCCCATCTTCTCCATTTCCACTATAGGGGTTGATCTCATCCCTCCTGTGGTGACTCTAAGTGCTTGATTTTGCACCTTGTCCAGCTCTTGTAGTGTGGTTTTTGATGCTGAACACCACGCAGTTGACCCATATTCCAGGTGTGGTCGTATGCTCTGTTGGTAAACTTTGCTAAGTATTTTCGTACTGGCTCCCCATGTGGTTCCACTTAGCTTTCTCAGGATGGCTATTTTCCTTCTGGCTTTTGCTACTGCTTTGTTGATGTGCTTTCTCCATGTCAGCTTGCCATCAAATGTTACTCCAAGGTATGTTGGTTCTTTATCTTCTCTTAGGGGTGTTCCATTTATCTGGATGATCCCTGCCTTTTGTTTTGGAGAGAGGGTAAATAGGGTGGTGCTGCACTTGTCAGTGTTTATGCTGACACACCATCTATTTGCCCATGCAGCAAATGTATCTACAGCTCTTTGTAGCAATCTGGTGGCCACTGATGCATATTCATTTGTGCTCCATAGAACCAGGTCATCGGCGTACATTGCCGCTTTAATTCCATGCGGTAGGTGAGCAACAAGATCATTGATGAAGATTAGAAAAAGTGTGGAGGACAAGACTCCGCCCTGGGGGACACCGTGACGCAGTAGTACTTTCTTGCTCTTGAGTCCGTCTATCTGTACTCAGGCTCTTCTGTTGTGCAAGTATGCTTTCACCCATTTGTACATTCTTCCATTGACTTTGCAGTTTCTCAGTTTCTTCATCAGACCTTCTTTCCAGACTTTGTCAAAGGCTTTCTTCAGATCTATCCATGCCGCAAGCACCAGCTTCTTCTCTTGGAATGCATCCTCAATTTCTTGAGAGAGGTAGGTTGTCTGATCTTCCGTAGAGTAGCACTGCCTAAAGCCAGCCTGCTGTGGCACAAGGATGTTTTTACTTTCAATGTACCACTGCAGTCTGTGATTGATGATGCGCTCCAGTGTTTTGCAGAGACAGCTGGTGAGGCTAATTGGTCTGTAGCTAGAGGCAATGGAACCATCTTTCCCTGATTTTAGGAGGGGTATCATGATTGCTTCTCTCCAGGCTTGTGGAACACTGCCTAAGGTCCAGCTGTTATTGAAGATCTGCAACAGCTTTGTTTTGGCCTCTGTTCCTAGGTTCCTGATCATTTCATTGGAGATACCATCAGCTCCTGGTGACTTTCTCATTTTCAGTTTTGATATGGCTAGCTCCAGTTCGCTGATTGTGATGGGTGCCTCCAGAACCTCATGTACTATTTCCTTCTGTCCTGTATGTTGTCGTTTCTCTCGAATCTCTTGTTGTTTCTCTGGACTAATTTTGATATTGCTATCTTGTGTGAACGAGTCCGCAAAATGGTCAGCTGCTTGCTTTCTTGTTAAGATTTTTCCATCTTTATGTAGCGCAATTTTTGAGTTTCTCCCTGTGCCCTCGTCATTAAGCTGTTTTATTAGCTTCCACAATTTCCTTGTGTCTCTTTCAAAGTTCAGAGACTCCGTTTTCTCCTGCCAGCTTTTCCGTCTAGCCTGCAGCTTGGCCCTTTGAAAATTGGCTTTTGCATGCTGGAATTTATTGTGGTGCTCTTGGCTGGGTGTGGCCTCTGCTTGCTTTCTACACACTTCAACATCATTATGCAACTGTTCCAGTTCACTACTCCAGTAGGGTTTATATTGTTTACGGGACTCCTCTTGGTACTGTTTCTCGCGCTGCCTGTAGTATGCATTTCCCAAACTCTTCAACTACTTTATTTATGTCTTTCTCAGTGTTCAGGTTTCTAACCAATATGCTGGTGCGATGCTTGTACATTGCCCAGTCTGCTTTCTTGTAGTTCCACCTCGAGAGGGTGCTGCTTTCACTTACAAGCTCATTTTCTACGGTTAGAAAGACTGGCCGATGGTCACTGCCACCAAGTTGTTTCCCAACAATTCGTGTAATGTTCCACTCCAGGTCTGGTGAATGAAAAGCCAGGTCAGGTGTAGTTGTAGAGTGCCATGATCTCGAATAGAAAGTATGTGGGTCGGACGGCTTGTTAATCAATATGAATCTATTCTCATCCTGCCAGTCTTCCAGTCTCTCTCCTCTCTGGTCCATGTGATCATAGCCCCAGCTCTGCGAGTGGCTGTTGAAATCGCCACACACAATCATTTTTTCTTTTAGTGGTAGTGTGTCCAGTGCCTGTGGGCGGTCACTTGGACAGTAGTAATTGATCAGATGTAGATCTGTATTACCTGTCTTAAGTTTAAGTGTCTGATACTCAGCCCCTTCCATGTAGACTTTGATTTGGGAAGCCATGATGTTATTTCTTACAAGGGTCAGTATCCCACCTTTTCGCCTGTCCTTTCGGTCAGATCGGTAACACTGGTAGCCTCTGATTTTGAAGGCTATATTTTCATTGAGGTGAGTTTCTTGCAAGCAACATATGCTTACATTTTCTTGGTCCAAGATTTTTTCTAATTCTATTTTTTTGTTGCTGACTCCCTCCGCATTCCAGTGCATTATTTTAAGTCTTCGTTTGGTAAGGCCAGTCATCCTATTCTCATGTCCCCTGGCTCCACAGGACATCTGAGAAGGACCTCCAGTAGTTGGGGTTGGACCCTTTCGAGACATAGGGCCCGGCACTGCACCTGCCTGGGGGTCTAAAGCAGGGCGAGCACCATAACGATTAGCAGTAGTCGACATATTCCATTTTGCGTGATTGCGTGGCATCCTGATTTCTGTGGTGCGCCTCTTGGCTGGTTGCCTCCGACTTCAGCACCTTTCTTTGCTAGAGCAGACTGTGGTCTCACTCGAGTGTAGATGTGTACACGCGCACACACCTGTCTGCGCATGCATGTACGTGCATACACATCTAGAGCATACTGGTTATTTTCCGGCGCCAGAGATTCGCCGTCGCCCCTTCTCCTGTTAGTTTAAACAGGTCCGCCGCGTGAAGGCCAGGAGTTGGACTTTTGCTGCATAGGTTATGTATTCACGAGCCATTGAGGTATTTAAGCAATGTTGGGCGCTCACCCCAACACCGCGCCTCGGCTACATACAGCAACATTTGGAACCCTTAGACGAGGATAAGGGGGATTGCTGCAGCTGTGATGTCATGTATAAGAATATGGATATGGGGGATTGCTGCAGCTGTGATGTAATGTACAAGAATATGGATAAGGAGGATTGCTGCAGCTGTGATGTAATGTATAAGAATATGGATATGGGGGATTGCTGCAGCTGTGATGTCATGTATAAGAATATGGATATGGGGGATTGCTGCAGCTGTGATGTAATGTACAAGAATATGGATATGGGGGATTGCTGCAGCTGTGATGTCATGTATAAGAATATGGATATGGGGGATTGCTGCAGCTGTGATGTCATGTATAACAATATGGATAAGGGGGATTGCTGCAACTGTGATGTCTTGTATAAGTATATGGATATGGGGGATAGCTGCAGCTGTGATGTCATGTATAAGTATATGGATATGGGGGTTTGCTGCAGCTGTGATGTCATGTATAAGAATATGGATATGGGGGACTGCTGCAGCTGTGATGTCATGTATAATAATATGGATATGGGGGATTGCTGCAGCTGTGATGTCATGTATAACAATATGGATAAGGGGGATTGCTGCAGCTGTGATGTAATGTACAAGAATATGGATAAGGAGGATTGCTGCAGCTGTGATGTAATGTATAAGAATATGGATATGGGGGATTGCTGCAGCTGTGATGTCATGTATAAGAATATGGATATGGGGGATTGCTGCAGCTGTGATGTAATGTACAAGAATATGGATATGGGGGATTGCTGCAGCTGTGATGTCATGTATAAGAATATGGATATAGGGGACTGCTGCAGCTGTGATGTCATGTATAAGAATATGGATATGGGGGACTGCTGCAGCTGTGATGTCATGTATAAGAATATGGATAAGGGGGATTGCTGCAGCTGTGATGTCATGTATAACAATATGGATATGGGGGATTGCTGCAGCTGTGATGTCATGTATAAGAATATGGATATGGGGGATTGCTGCAGCTGTGATGTCATGTATAAGAATATGGATATGGGGGATTGCTGCAGCTGTGATTTAGCATATAAGGAATTGAGTAAGGGCATTTAAAATTATTATGTATGTCTAGACTTTTAACTTAGATCATAGCTAGAATAAGAATATTGTTTACAGCTCTATTTTCAGTCATCTATGTGATGTGTCTCTAATCCCACAGTTAATTGAGGCAGTTGGAGGTGTGAAGCAAGCAGTAAATATTCACCCCATAAGTGACAACCATGAGGACAGATTTCCACCTCCTCCAGACATGTCACAGCTTCATATTTCAGGTACTGTTCTGTGCTTGTCTTATCTCTCTTCATCTCTTATTTGATTCATCTCAAATTTCCTACATTTGCATTATCTCTAATTTGCTTCATCTCTAATTTCCTACAATTGCACCATCTCTAATTTGCTTCATCTACATCCTTCCCTTATTATTCATCTCTGTCTCTAATTATCTCCATATGTGTTTAGGTCTCTATTTCATGTGCCCCGTGGCTTTCAGACAAAGGACTTTCTAGTTATACTATTCTCAGGTTTTTCTCAGATTGTTATGTTGCTATTGTGTTATAGGCCCAGCAACACTGGGGCTCTCTTCCTTGACCTAAACCTGTGTAGTGATACTGCCTGCATTCATCAGCTGCTGCATTGTACCATATACAGATTCATCTTCTTGAGTTTGATGAAAGCAACAACTCTGTGATTATCTGCAGAAGCTGGACATGATTGAAGGAATACATTTTTACTTAATGATCGACTGTCATGGAAGACAAAGGTGTAGGTATTAGGTATGATACAAAATACTGGACACAAGATTAAATCAATAAGTGCATTGTACTCAAACGAAGCACCTTCTAATGAAGCCATTTCCATGGTAATGTAAGAGACTTTCACACACGACCTCATCAGACAGTGCTGTTACTTGAGGCTGGCCGTGACCAATCCAGGGTCCCCGTATTTTGTATCTGGCTGATGTGCTTATTCACTTTGTATTCATCATAATGCAGTTGACACGATGTCTTTATCATACATATTTTGTAATTGTTCTCAAATCTTCCAACCTGAATATATACAGCCTTGTACATGCGAGAGCAGGTGTCGACCTAATGATGTTGTTGTATGTGAGTGGGTGGGATATACTGTTCTCTTTATGTGAGTGGGTGGGATACTGTTCTCTTCATATGTTAATATGGGAATAATGTTCTGGTCAAACATGAGTATATGAAGATGTCACGTTCTAGTCAAATGCTAGATCTGTTTGTGGGGATATACTATTCTGGTCATACGTGAGTGGGCAGAAACACTTGTGATAGAAACTAAGTGTAACCATGGTCCTTGATTTTATGTGCACAAGATATTTCATTTGTCGAACTTTGATCTTGTTTAAATCTCTGGTATAGATTGTGCAAAAACGCAAACATATTGTGACAGCTGGAAACATTTGTGGAAAAAAAATAGAAGGAGACAGAGAAAAACAATTCTTGACAGTCTTGTATCATGACACAGAAGGAAGTCAGCACACAAGCTGTTGGAGATCGCAAGATGTGGTGAAGCATGATCTCCCATGACAGTCGGCATGACAATTGATGATGACTGAATGTACAAGGCTATTGACCCCAGGGACATACTGTGAGTGAAAACAAAATTCCACTACAGGCTACTGAGTGTCACAGCACAGTCTTGGTGGGCACATCATTGCTTATTGTGGTTACTTTCCTGTCTTTAATAAATATATGATGGATACACAGTTAGTGAAGGGCCAGCTCATGGATCATCATGTGATCATTTATATAACAGTAGTAGTTGATGGAAGCACATCATTAACAGACAGATGTCTCACAGTGATGTGCTTACAGTCTGTCTCATGAACAGATAGTGGGTGTGTTAGCGTGGTTGATAGAGAGCTGCACCGATAATGTCAGTGTGGTCAGTCGAGGGTCCAATGCCTGCATTCATCATCTGGCTAGGTGAGGGAAAGCCCAGCCACCTATTCTTCCAAGCATCCAGGCTTACCAATTGTGATGGCCCTATCACATCACAGAGACATAGCAGGAAACTCCTTTGGGGTTTAGACAACAAACACCCATATACAGACAGAACACATATTCTCACTACGTTGGTTTGCTGAAAGTGCCGCTACATCTGGTCTCATAAATGTACATATTTATATGTGCTCATTGCTTGGATACTCAACCTCCCAACCTCAAGAGTTAAGATAAATGCATCATTAAAATTGTTTATTCATACAAGGCAGATTAGATGAGTAACTGAGAATGTAGAAAATATGCTGATCACAGAGGCTTGGTTCAAGCATGATGTGTGAGATTTCATCCATGTTACATACTTCTTATAGCATCGGTGAGATGGGACACAGAGTTTCTCCAGCAGCAGGCAGTATTGCCAGCAGCAGATGTTTCACTTACATCACCACACACACCCACATGTCCACAGCAGACAAATGGATGCTACAATGGTCAAGAGAAAGATGGCTTTTCTGATTTCACAAATGGTTGATACAAGTCTTGCATTATTTTTGAGCATTGTGTTGCATCATCTTCAAGTCTGTTGATTTTACCCTCTGGATTTTTGAACCTGTGTCTGTGTTGTTTGTTTTGTTTCATCTCCTTAACTGCATCTGTGGCTTAAGGTTAGTGAAGGCAGTGTCACAATCCCCACGTACCGGGTTTGAAATCAATCGCAGGTCATTTGGGAGCAGATTGTTTTGAGTTGATTTCACAGTGATATGAGCATCAGCTGATCAGGAAGCAGTGCAGATTCATCATCATCAAGTGCCCTGCCAGCTGGCATAGGCGTTCATGGCTCTCTACAAATCTCGGTCTTTGGTGTTATGGATGATATTCCTCCATGCCACCGTCTCAGTCCATCCAGTATCATTTCTCTTGGTCTGCCTCTGCCTCTCTTGCCCTTGATCTTTCCAGTTGTCACGATGTTCTCCAATGTCTCTCTTCTCATTACATGACCAAATAAAGCAGTTTGTCTCTTTCTTATTGTTGTATATAGTGTTCTAGTTTCATTAGCCTCTTTCAAGCAATTATTGTTAGTTACTCTGGCACCGGGCGCTGGAATGCAAATTAATCCTCCCCACGACGCTTGACGGCAGAAGTGGAAGATGATGATGATGATGATGATGACTCTGGCAGTCCAAGGAATTCACAACATTTGTCTCAAAAACCACATCTCTGTGCTTCTAAGTTCTTCCTAATTTGTTCATTTACATTCCAAGATTCACTGCCATACAGCAAAACTGGTTCTATATAGCAATCCAGGACTCTCTTTCTTACATTCATTGATAGTGACTTTTGCATAAGATATTCTTAATTTTCTGAAATGAAGCCTTTGCTTGCCCTATTCTGCTTTTAATCTCTGTTGTACATCTTCCATCTGCTGTTATAAATCAGTGCAAACTACTGAATGAAAAATTGCCCAGAAACTCACAAACAACAAATAAATGCTGGGATTGCTGGTGACTGCTGTAGAGGACATGCAACTAACTTTAACTCACTAATAATGTGTCAGCATGTTCTGTCCCCACATTCTGCTGCTATGTAACTAACTTGATGTATGTACAATGTATTTGAAAATTCAAGTATGGTAATGGTAATGCAAAAGGTAAAGCTGCTGTAGAAGTATGACATGATAGGATTTCACATATACTAGATCATAATATTATGTCGTGGGTGACCAGATCTTTCAGTGTAGAAAAAAGGCCCAGCTGAAGGAAATAAGATTGTGAACTGCAAGTTACTTTTGTCACAACAATCAACATAATCTACTGAAAGCCACAATAGAAGGAAAAGTTGAGGGCAAAAGAGCTAGGGAATGTTAAAGTATACATGGATAGACAAGTTCAAGATCTTGTCAGGATACGTCCTAGCAGAATTTGCACGGAAGGTTCAGGCCAGAAATTGTTGGAGATCAGTTACCGCTAATCCTCACTGTGGAGATGGTACTGGATGGTGATGATAACCAGCTCTGTTCATCACTGGCTGTCTTCCACTGAAACATTTGCTATATATTTTACAAAGCTGGATCATCCTAGTGACATATCAGGTAGAGAAAAACAATCTCTCCTCAACCAAGGAATTGAATCCAAACCACTGTCATTGTAAATCAGTACACTGTCCACTACACTATCGTATCTTCATGTAGAATAATGGTTCCCATAGTGGGCATTGCTGCCTCACCTGGATGGTGGAAAGATCCAAGGGCTGGTGAAGTTTGAGATTTGCAGTAGGTTGAGTACCAAGATTGGTGTGGATGTTTATCTGTGTACGTGCCCAGGCCAAGACGATAATTTCCACAAACAGGAGACGAGAACAATGAGAGATAGTAAGCGGAGTAGAGATGAAGGCAGTAAGCCTGGGGAACTGCAGTGGAAGGCTCTGCCATTGTAATAAAAAGAAAAATCCGGATGGGAATATGGAATGTTTGAGTCCTAATGTCGGGGAAAACTTACTATTATTAGTAAAGAATAAGCAAGAAATAAAAGTTGGGAATTTCAGAAAACAGGTGAGCTGGAGAATGTCACTTTGAGGCTGACACATTAGACACTAATATATTCAGAGAAAGAAAAGGGCATAAGGGCAGGGATGGCTATATATACAAATGAGAAAACCCATCCACAAATACAATATTTATAGCATGTGTGAGTCTGGTAGACACACATTTGGATCCTTGCTGACACTTATATTGTGGTGTATGTCCCCCACTGTATGTTGTATGGGAAGAGACAGGTATCCATGTGCAATAAAAGTTATCCTTTAGAAATTAAAGCACAAAACAAGTGGGAGTAACAAAACTGTATGAGCCTAGGCTGTTAAGGGATGTTAGCCTGAAAAAAGATTGAGAACCACTGATGTGCATGCATAAAGTTACTAACAGCACTTTCCTTCTTTGTCAGCCTCTTCAGTAATGGAAACATTGGTTTTCAGTCATTGTCTTGCAGTCAGTGGAGGTTTGCCCTCTAATCATTATTTTGTTCTCAGTGTCTTAACAAGCTGTTTAACCATTTGTGTGCTGTAGTGTTGTGGAATTTTATAACAGAGATTGTCATCATCGTGTGTCATGCCAAGTGACGCAGGCAATCAATCATGTCCCTCCATTAAACATCACAGTAATTGATAAAATCGACCACTGATAATTTTCCTTGCCATGCTATCAAACCATCTCAGATCCTTTTCTTGTCCGTATCTAATAATGGATTCTTAGCATTCTATGTAGAGATCAGAACTGTGTGACCTCGTTGTTCTTTCTGCACGCTACATTCACTGTCACTGGTTCACAAGCATAAGTAGTAGGGATGGTATAAAGTATTCTAAAACTGGGTTTCTGCCTTACATGGACAGGGATAGGTTGTACTCAATAGTCTTCATCTAGTGGCATGCTGCCTCTGCTGGGATTGTTTTGCATGTCACTTTTCCAACTGTTGTTGTCACTGACCCTAGATAATGAATCTGTCCACTTGTGTCAGTGTTATCTCATTAGTTGTTAGTGTACACTCTGGTGTACACAGATTATAAACTAAAGTCACTACACGACTTTTCACGCAAAAGTGAGTGTTGAGTACATACAGCTAGCCTCATATTCTGACACCAGTTGGCACATAATGAGTGATGGAGTCAATATCACGCTGACTGCCTTGACCTCACAGACATGTTCTGGTACTTATTCTCATCTGGGTTGACCTGGGAGCCCAGGGCAGTGGACAAGAATCCCCACCTCAAAGGGGAGAGGATTCAAACACATGACCACCAGGCAAGGATGCTAGACATTGTACTACTGCATCTCCCACAGAAATTACGGTTACATCTTATAACATCTTGTAATGAAACAATATTTTCTCTCACAGAACCTTAGTGTTTTCTCAGGTGCAATTAAGAAATAGACTGCTTCTGTGAGTTTTCATATAATGCTAGACATACGCAAGAGTTTTTCCCCATCTTCTAAACTATATTACTTTTATACATGGTTATTAGGGGAATATTAAAAAGGGCAGCAAGGAAACATATAAAAAAAACATTTACAGACAACAAAATTTGCATTCCTATTAGGAATGCTTAGAGATATTGGCCCCAAATACTGATCTCCCATTCTTTAACCCTTTACAAGGCAGACGCTTGTCCGTTTTCTAGCCCTGAACGGGCAAGATTTTTTCAGGTTCGGTAAAATTTCGGGATCGCGTTAGTAAAAACATCACAAATAAGGTGTTAGTCAACCGATTTTAGTTAAATAAACAACACAATGAAGGGAAAAGCATGTAGAATATGTTACTCACGTGATTGTTGTCGGTAATCCATATATGAACACAAATATTTACGAAATACGGCATGTTGCTTGTGATTTTCCGTCATCTATACGGCAATTTACAAACACATTTTCAGAATCATAATCACTTTCTTTAAAGTCCGACTCAGACTGCTAATGCAAAGTAAGTAACGCTTTGCACTGCTATCTAGCTCCGATTAATAGTCAACTTCGTGCCCTTTAATGTCATTTAAAATGAACCTAGCGAAATCTCGGCTATCACTTGAAGAATCGCCGAAATCCATTTTGAAAAACAGCGTAAAAATCCCGAAAACTATCAAAAATTGTCCTTAAAAGTCCGTTCAAATTCATACTATCACGTTTACAAATGGCGGCCACGTTGTCAAGCTGTCGGCGAAAGCGAAAGTAGCCGTCGGAAGTGTCGGAAGGCCGAGAGATCGCGATTTTACAATGCATAATAGTATCGGCCAGAATCGGACGCTACGATCGTTTTATGGCATCGGCCGGAATCGGACGCTGTGACCTGTAAAGGGTTAAGAGTTAAATATGCAAATTTCTTGAGGAACAGTTACTATGTATACTGACAGATAACTGCTTGGAAACCTGTTGGTTTGTCTAGAGTTGTGCGATCTTAGTGTTATACACAGCAACTAAACTATGGTGGTAAGTTATAAACTGCAAGAGGAGCACATTAGCATTCAGAAGCAGAGCTAAATGATCACAAATTAAGAATATTACTGCATAGGCAACAATAATAGATGGATTCACTTCATATGATATATATATATATATATATAACTGCAGCATGCACCTGACAGGATACAGCGACATATGCCAAACAATAGATTATGCAACATATTGTTTGTGACTAAGGGAATACTTTATTTCCAAAAATAAATAATATAGTTTTTCTATAATTCACTAAACACATAAAGGTGTAAAGATGATGGCACAATCTAAGTAACTGTAGATAGGCAAGAAAGGAGGAGAACGGAGAGAGATTTCTCTCTAGCTACTGTGCTATCATGACTCCCTATACAAAGTTGTGGCATATTCTTTTCAGGAGTAGCAGTAAACCCTGCTGTTCATGATTCCTAGGCAAGTTTTCGTTCAGTAATTTGCCATTGCTTTCTGAATGACCGGCACCCATACCATTTCATAAAAGACCAACATAAGGCGGTCTGCTGCCAAATTGCCTACAGCTGTGTTTTGAACGTGGGTATGCGTGATTAATGAACTGCATCTGTAATCCCTTTGCCATGGAGCCGACTCCCTATAGTGTAGACTTTACATATATTATTAGGTAATGACATGAGGTGAGGTGGGCAACTCCCTTCCTTACCACATGATCCTGCCAGAAAAATCTCTGGTACACATGTGACACAGTTTGCACCTGAGCTGCATGTGGTTAGAAAAACATCCTTCCTCAACTGGCAGTTGGAATCTAAACTGCTGGGTTGAAAAACCAAAATACTATCCACTATGTTACTATGACTCCAACATTAACCAGGCAAAGTACTTTTACAAAATACTATCCACTATATTACTATGACTCCAACATTAATCAGGCCAAGTACATTTACAAAACACTATCCACTATGTTACTATGACTCCAACATTAACCAGGCAAAGTACATTTACAAAACACTATCCTCTATGTTACTATGACTCCAACATTAACCAGGCAAAGTACATTAACAAAACACTATCTTCTATGTTACTATGACTCCAACATTAACAAGGCAAAGTACATTTACAAAACACTATCCACTATGTTACTTTGACTCCAACATTAACCAGGCAAAGTACATTTACAACACTAACTATTTACTCCAACATAACCAGGCAAGAACATTACACACTTAGTACCAGAGACTGAATGTGCAACTGTACACAAACATAAGCATATTACAAAACACTGTCATTATTGATTTACACGAGCTTTGTATCTTCACTATTATAAATATATCAGGGAAATATTGGCCTGTTCTGTCACAATTAATTTGACACACATCCACCAAACATGAGGTCACTGGAAGTGGCCAAATAGAAATAAATGCTATTTTCAGTTTGATAAGCTTGATTTGTAATTTACCTCTTTGTGTTGTAAGCCTGGGAAATAGGATAGGAATTTGCTCAAAACAATGGCTAGCTTTTGGTTTTCTGTTTATGACAGAATGAGCCAGAGTTGCTCCTACATGTACACTGTAGTTGTTGTAGGAAATGGTATGTTCAATGTATATCAAACTGGAATGTTGTTTTCTTTTCCAGGTGCAGAAGATGAAGCACCAGCAGCACAACCAAATTTGCCTTATAACAAAGCCAAGGTCACAGTGCTTCCACCGCAGTCTGAGACAGAAGATGAAGAAGAAGCTGCATTTCCAGTGCCCCAGGCCAACCAACCTATTATGGTAAAGACTTACTAAGCAAGATTTTAGTTTTCTGCCCTGTTCTAAATGTGCTGCATTGTGTAGATTTTACCTGGGGAGCAGTGATCAAATATTTGGGAGCTCCACCTCTCTCACCTCTAGTCACAGGACCTCATACATGATTGGACAGAAGTGTTTAGTCTGTTTAAGGTAACTTAACAGATGCCCAGTACACCATATAGCGACAGTCTTCAACTTGTGTGTCAGCGCTCTGGGGGAGCTATGTCTGATGGCCTCAAGGCAGGCACTGTGAGTGGGCCTGGAAGTTCTTCATGATTAACTGTGAACTATTTATCCATGCTCTTTTCATTTTTATGTAAAGGGTTTTCAAGGGGCATTATGTGTAAATTTTTTTGTTTAGTATTTGTAATTTATTTTGAAATAGTCTTTCTTTTAAGAATGCCAAATATCATAATATTTTAACTTATTTTCTTTCCTGATAACAAAAATGAGGCTAATAGTAGAAACATTGTTAGCATTTTTACCAGTGATCACTGAGGACAGCAGAAGAAAGAATGTAGTTGATCAGGGTAGTCTTCTTCTTATAGTCCATGCCATGTGGCACTGGTGATCATATCTGTCCACAGCCTTCTGTCTTGTGTCCTGCCAATCATTCCTGATAGGGATGTTCCTCCATGCCATGTGGCACTGGTGATCATATCTGTCCACAGCCTTCTGTCTTGTGTCCTGCCAATCATTCCTGATAGGGATGTTCCTCCATGCCATGTGGCACTGGTGATCATATCTGTCCACAGCCCTTCTGTCTTGTGTCCTGCCAATCATTCCTGATAGGGATGTTCCTCCATGCCATGTGGCACTGGTGATCATATCTGTCCACAGCCTTCTGTCTTGTGTCCTGCCAATCATTCCTGATAGGGATGTTCCTCCATGCCATGTGGCACTGGTGATCATATCTGTCCACAGCCTTCTGTCTTGTGTCCTGCCAATCATTCCATGATGTCAGACTTGCATCTTCTCTCTTGGTCTGTCCATTTCTCCACCCCTCCAACTTTCTTGTTCTGACAACGTACTCTAGCTTCCCCCTTCTCATGACATGCCCAAAGAATGTGGACTGTCGGGGAACCCATCAACTCCAAAAGGTACCACTGCCACACATTGACAACCAGGACAAGTGATGCTACTGTCATGTCATCTGGTGACAGTTATCTAGCAGCCATAATAACTGGTAAATAAATGCTGTAACAGGCAAGTCCAGGATCCCTTTCAATGCTGTAACAGGGAATTCCAGGATCCCTTCCAATGCTGTCAGGCACAGTGGGTACATGGTGCTAAAGCCACATGTGTATTGACCAACCAGAACTCTGTGGGTGATGTGGTCAGTATCTCCCTGGCCACTTTGACTTTCCCAAGACATTTCCTAGTTCACATGTTAGGCTGGTCCACCTGGGAGCCCTGGTCAGTTTGACAAATGTGAGTCTGCCCCAATGTGCACCAAACCCAGGCTGGCAGGCCAGTGTTTAGCCACTCTGCTACTGCCACTTCTATTTGTTTTAATATGTTTATTTATTTACTTGTTGTAGCGTTTTTTTAATGATTGCTTTACCTGCAGTGATTTTATTATATTACAAATCTGACCTGGAATATGTGTATACACAGATGGCAGCTCATGCCCTGCATATGGAGGCCAAGCAGTGGTCCAGTAAAGACAATGAACTTATTGCTGCTGCCAAAAAAAATGGCTATCTTAATGGCTAAACTCAGCCATCTTGTCAGGTGAACATAACTTTAATACAAAACATTCTTATTGATCTCATGTAGGAGTTATCTCTGTTTTCTCAGATACATTTATTATATTGAAGATACAAGGCTTATGTATTCAACAATGACAATGTTATGTAATATTTTTATGCTTGTCATCTCTGTTATCTAATGTGTGATATCTCTTTTATCCCATGTTGTGATTTCTCAGTTATATCATTTTACTATATGTCTGTTATTTTCTTTATATCTTGGCTATTTTATTTATAATATGTCTGTTATCTTTTTTTACAGTATCTGTGTTATCACATGTGATATCTCTGTTAATGCACATTGTAATGTATCTGTTATCATAGTTTGTAATATCTCTGTTTCTTTATGTGATATGTTTGTTACCTTATGTTGTGATGTCTCTATGATCTCATTATGAGATCTCTGTTATCTACTATGATGATATCTCTCTTATCTCATGGTAAGTATCTAAAGGACCCCTTTATTTCTTAGTCACATTGGGCATATGGTAAATAAACCCATATTTGTATGGACCAATCAGCACTCAGTGGGTCATGTGGTCAGTATCACAACAGTCACCTTGACTTGCCATGTTTCCTGCCACCCATTTTAGACCGGCTTGATCCCGGTCAGTTTTAAAGTTTCGAATCCACCCTGATGCTGATCAAATGCTTAACCACCAGACCAGCATCCAGCCACTGTGCTACCACAGCTGCCTATCTCTGGATGCAATGTCTGTATCTCCATCTTGTGATACTTCTATTGTCTCATGTTGTATAACCCTGCTATCTCATGTTGTAATACTCTGTTATTTGATATTTATTTTTGGGCGCTCGCTCGCTTTGAACTCAAGCGTAGTCCATACACACTATTTATAGTAGTGATGGACTGAATTTTGCGTGTGGATTACATTTACCTATTAACCCTTTACAGAGCAGACGCTTGTCTGTTTTGTAGCCCTGAACGGGCAAGATTTTTTCAGGTTCTGTAAAAATTTCGGGTCGCGTTAGTAAAAACATCACAAATAAGGTGTTAGTCAACCGATTTTAGTTAAATAAACAACACAATGAAGGGAAAAGCATGCAGAATATGTTCTCACATGATTGTTGCCGATAATCCATATATGAACACAAATATTTACGAAATACGGCATGTTGTTTGTGATTTTCCAGTCATCTATACGGCAATTTACAAACACATTTTCAGAATCATAATCACTTTCTTTAAAGTCTGACTCACGACTGCTAATGCAAAGTAACGCTTTGCACTGATATCTAGCTCTGATTAATAATCAACTTCGTGCCCTTTAATGTCATTTAAATTGAACAGAGCGAAATCTCGGCTATCACTTGAAGAATCGCCAAAATCCATTTTGAAAAACAGCGTAAAACTCCTGAAAACTATCAAAACAAGTCCGTAAAAGTCTGTTCAAAGTCATTGTAGCGCGTTTACAAATGGCGGCCACGTTGTCAAGCTATCGGCGAAAGTGAAAGTAGCCGTCGGAAGTGTCGGAAAGCCGAGAGATCGCGTTTTTACAATGCATAATAGTATCGGCCGGAATCGGACGCTACGCTCGTTTTAAGAGATCGGCCGGTAACGGACGCTATGCCCTGTAAAGGGTAACAGTGTCCCTTGTCATCAGGCAAACCCACTCCGACTTCAGGGCTACTTGTAATTTACTCTCCCAAGTCAAGAACGACAAGTCATCATTTTAGTCCAGCTGTCTGGTGTAGGTGTTGAACCGCTTACCTTAGCATCAGCACACCGGATGTTTAAGAACACACGTTCTTACCCATTCGACATGCTGACTTGCATTTGATATTTTAGTGGCCGTATCTGTTTTCTTACCTGTATGGCTCTTGGATAATCCAGTCTCATACAGAAGGTACCAAAAAATTCTCTGGGATGTAAAAATGGTGGGGCTTAACATCCCTCATGTTCTGACCAACAAATGACAACATCGGCACAACATCATCATCTTCCACGTTTGCGTCATCCCATGGGATTGCACAATGTCTTTGTTGTCAGTCCGTTTTCTTGTCAGTCATCCTCTAGCTCTTGTACCATTGCTCCCCCGGGAAGGTTAATCCGGTCAACAAATGCCCGCAGAAGTCAGATGTGTCATCCTAACGGCGTAAGAACACAGCTCTGCTGTAAACAGGTACAACGCAATTACGTCTGGGAAAAAAAAAAAACTCCGGATGAACACAGCAGAAGAAGAAGAAGTACCATTGCTCAGCATATACTTTTCCTGTAATGATGTTGCCTAGCCGTGTGAATCTGTTGGATTGCAAGATGGTAATAACCAGTGGTCCTTGATGTAGTTGTGTTAGTTGCCCCATCCTGACAGCATACAGTACACATGTTTTGTGGGCTGTCTGCTAAATGTTTAGGACTCAACTTCCACCGTATTGTTATGATTCCATTTCAGACTGGACTAACACATTTAACTTCCCCAAGGGATGTCAGAATGGAAATGTCAGCTTGGAGACAAGGCTGGCTCTTATGATTTCATCTCATCTTCTTATAGTTGATGCTTTATAGTGTTGGTCTCTATGTTTATCTTCAGTTTTCTGTCTCGATTACTGCCATTAACTAATGACACATACATTTCTTCATGCCACGAAGTAAAGCTAATTAGTATCTTCTCTGTAAGTTTTCCTCTGTCTTTCTTCCCGTCTAACATTCCTGCTGTCAAACAATTTTTCATTGTACCTCATCTCATAACGTATCCAAACAATGGATACAAGTAATTATTTCTCTTTGTAATTAGGTTCCTTTCAACATGTCTTCATTGCTCTTTGTCTGTCCAAGATGTTCTCAGCTTATTGTAAAGAACATCTAGTCTGGCATGCTTGATGTCAGAGCAGTCACACCGCAGATCCTTATGATAATGCCAGCTATGGGAGTTGCCAAACATGACTAACAGAGAACTATCCCAACATTCCTCACCAGCAGCAGCATGGTAAGACTGCTGTCCCAGTCTGTTCTCTTGAGCTCATTGAACTCATTTATCACTGTCATTATTAGTGGAACCAGCTGTCTTCTTTTCTACTTCAGAGGGGAACAAGGAACAAAGAAGGATCTGATTACCACAGCCAAGTCTATTGCTGAAGCCTCGGAGGAAGTGACCAGCCTGGCCAAGAAGCTGGCAGCTGAGTGCACAGATAAGAAGATGAGAACGGTGCGGTTTGTGGACATCATGTTCAGTATTAAGATAGCGACAGACTAGTTATTATTGTGTCTACTTGAATCATTATTCATTTATTCAATAGCATATCCTTTGCAGAACCTCGCTCCCATAACAACCTTCAGGAAAACCTCTTAATCATAAGCAAGATGTCCCATATCCGATACACCCATCTCGAGATCATCCACGACACCCTGCACCCATCTTTTCTTTGGCCTTCCTCTTCCTCTCTTCCCAGGCATATACCCCTCCAGTTATTGTTCTCTCCAAACTTTCGTGATGTTTTGAGTGACCAAAATATTAAAATTGTCTTTGTTTTATCATCTTTAATAGCCAACCCTCTTCAGTATTCAGCTCTTGAAGTATGGATGCATTTGTTCTTTTCTTTATCCAAGATATTCTTAGAACTCGTCTATAACATTTATATTCAAAGGCATTTATGCGCTGTTCAACTTGTTTAGTAAGTGTCCAGGTCTCATAGGAATATGTTGCAATGGGAACGATGCATGCTCTTAAAAATCTGATGTTTGTATTTCTGTATGTCCATCTCCACAATTTATTCAGTTGTTTTAGTCTTTGAAGAGCAGTAGCTATTCGTTTCTATCATGGTTGTTAAGGTTTCTAGGCAAGATTTGCAGAAGGTAGTTTGCCATTGCTTTCCTTCTGGGCAGTGACTGTACTAGCCGGTGGCCATAGCCATTGTCTCTACTGATGAGATCATCTGCCTATCGCCACAGAGTGCAGACCATAACCAACAACAATCTGTTGGCTGCTCTCACACTTCATCCACCACCTACTTCCATGGATTCACGTAACCCTGATTGGGGGAGGGGGGGGGGGGCTAAACGGGTACTCCACCTTGCTCAAAGGTGTCCCATAGACTAACAGAGGAAAAGAGGCGTCTTACATCTCCTTTGATAGGGGCATACCCCTACCCCGCTAACTGAATCATTATATATTCCACACTACAATGGTAGGGGAGCTGGAGTTAGACTGACAGTAGCATAGCATAATTAGTCTTCCAAGTCAGTCAGGTTGATGAGGATAGGCCAGACTAAGAGAACCTTGAACCTATAGCCTTGCAAGTGGACTTGAAACAATCAAAGACCAGGACTGGCAGCTTCTACAGAAATGCCTGTCAAAATGCTGCAATGTAGGCTACATCTGTGGTAAAGTGTCAGACTGAAAGGCATAATAGGAAAAATATTTAAATGTAGATAAACTTTACAAGAACACAATCACAAAAAACTGAATAGTGACAAGCCTTCATCAGCAGACAAAAGCAACAAACAGATGACTATAGAAATGACATTAAGATAACTACTTTAAGACTTAATAATATTACGTAAACTTGCGTTTTTGTGTAAACATGTGCATTAAAAATGAAACATAGAACAAAGTGAAATATATGGTAGTTGTCTGGCAGATCCAGAGAAATAAATGTAGATGTAAAACGGAAGTCAGATTATATAGACAGACTGGATGGGAAGTGATGCGTGGTCAAATAGAGTAGAGGGACATAAAATGGTCCAGTGAAAGACGTGGGAGATTGGGAGGGTGGGGATGAAGTAGGGAGGACAGTGTGGGAAGATGCAGGAGAAAGAAATATATAGGCTAGAAAGGAAGGGAGAAAAACATGATAGAAGTGGAGCTTGGAGTAGCCAACAGGAAATGTATAGATTATGTGTGATTGAAATGGTGTCAAGGTACATATCAGCCATTCAAGCTTTGAGTAGTTTACAGCAGATGCATAGATTATGTGTGATTGAAATGGTGACATCACTGGTGCTCACATCATCTGTAACTGAATCATTACTTTTAGACTTCACTTATTCTTCAATGACTAAATGATAGCTGGATTAACTAGCTTGTGTTCTTAGCATGGCGACAGAGACATGCTAGTCATTTCTTGTTTGCAGACAGTATGTAAAAATTTGACTTTCTTTTTCCAAACATTTCCATACAGTTTCAGGAATACTGACACAATCCAGACAGATTTATTTTCAGTCTTGAAATATCATATTTGAATACTTGTATATATGAAGTGTGCATTTCCCAACATCTATAATACAATGATACAAACACAAAATGAATACACTGCCTTACCATTTGATGATATACTTATAGTGACATGTATGCACACATTGGAGCCACAGTAGCACATATGTGACTGCTGCTTTCTTTGCATCTATTTATACTGATTTCTTACGATGAACAAAGAAGAGGAAGAAGATACGGAAACAACCATCACTTGTTTGTCATATTACGAGTAGAAAAACAATAGAATATATTATAAGAACTGGACAGGTTCATGAGTAGGTAGAGGAAAGCAGCCAAAGAAGATTCTGGGCAGTCTTTCATCAAGATATGGAAAGATATCACGTTAATTGATACATGGTTCTAGAGAGACATAATCACTCTTGACAGTTGACAAGGCACACAAGGAGACAAAAAGATTTACAAAAAGTTGGGTGAAACACGAACACTGGATATTTTAGCGTACATAATCACTTGACAGCAATGTGACCACCACATTCAACAATGATTTCTATTTCCAGAATCTGTTGACTGTCTGTGAGAGAATCCCAACTATTGGCACCCAACTCAAGATTCTTTCAACTGTCAAAGCCACCATGCTTGGTGCTCAAGGTGTGTGTCTGCATTTTGTATCTTGAATTCATTTTTGTATGTAAATGTTTGTTTCAGGATTTCATTATGTAAGATGCTTTAATTTCAAAACAAAGATTTCCCATTGTGAATTTGTGTGATTTATCTCATCAGGTGAATACTACAGATTAATTTAACACATATTAAAGCAACATTATGAATCCTAATAGTTGAAATACACAGAACACACTGTCATATGTTTCACTGTCACCACAGTAGTTTTGAAGAAGCTATCTTGCCTCTGTGTTTCAACAAAAAGACGTGATATTTCTTAAAACACCCACATCTTTCTCTTGAAGAGTCATCAGAGAATTATTATTTGTGTATATAGTTAGTTCACATATAGTCCACATCTTTCTCCTGACAAGACATTAGAGAATCATTGTTCTTGCTTGTGAACAAACAATGTTTGTTGAGCTCCTAAACTATTCTTATTTCAGTGTTGACTTTATACTGTCAGCTTCCATGTACAAGAATCTGCACTACCATGAGCGATCTCGTTGTAGAAGATATTGTACACCATACTTACTTGACAATTAAAATCTATACAAAGGTTCCCTGTACAGGTTTGATGAATTATGCATTGTCAAAAGATTTTACTTATGGAATGTTAAGGGCTGTTGTATTGAGACTATTAACTCCATTATAAAAATCCACTTGCCACATAAATCAAATACCTGGTGGGATTTTATATGTAATTAACAGAAAATCAGCAGCCCTGATGTCAGTAAGCAAGAAAGAACAGCAGCAGTGTTAGGTTTTATTGAATAACATCAAACCAGGTGGTTTGGCCATGCAACAAGATCATCACAAGTGCCACACAAAGAGCTTTAGCAACTGAATATGATGGAAGCAGAGCAAGAGCTCGACACCTCAAGTGATGGATTGATGGAAGCAGAGCAAGAGCTCGACACCTCAAGTGATGGATTGATGGAAGCAGAACAAGAGCTCGACACCTCAAGTGATGGATTGATGGAAGCAGAGCAAGAGCTCGACACCTCAAGTGATGGATTGATGGAAGCAGAGCAAGAGCTCGACACCTCAAGTGATGGATTGATGGAAGCAGAGCAAGAGCTCGACACCTCAAGTGATGGATTGATGGAAGCAGAACAAGAGCTCGACACCTCAAGTGATGGATTGATGGAAGCAGAACAAGAGCTCGACACCTCAAGTGATGGATTGATGGAAGCAGAACAAGAGCTCGACACCTCAAGTGATGGATTGATGGAAGCAGAGCAAGAGCTCGACACCTCAAGTGATGGATTGATGGAAGCAGAGCAAGAGCTCGACACCTCAAGTGATGGATTGATGGAAGCAGAGCAAGAGCTGGACACCTCAAGTGATGGATTGATGGAAGCAGAGCAAGAGCTGGACACCTCAAGTGATGGATTGATGGAAGCAGAGCAAGAGCTCGACACCTCAAGTGATGGATTGATGGAAGCAGAGCAAGAGCTCGACACCTCAAGTGATGGATTGATGGAAGCAGAACAAGAGCTCGACACCTCAAGTGATGGATTGATGGAAGCAGAGCAAGAGCTCAACACCTCAAGTGATGGATTGATGGAATGTGTGAGGCTGGGAATACCACCATCTATGAGTCATACACCAGAGCTCTCACCAGTTGTTTCTTCTTGACTTGACACTAAAAGTCAAAACAGGATGGAGAAGAAGAAGCTGAACAAATGAATGAACAAACAAACACGTTAGTTTCAAAGGAGCATCATACATACAAATGTCTTATATTTGGCCCTTCCTACCACATATCTTTTGCACATGACTTATATGTTATGTATTATGCATGTTACATTCATGTAGAAAAAAACAACACATGGTAACAGGAATGCTGTACATATAAAAACAATGCATACTCAAATGCTATGAATCATACATACACAAACATACGCACGGACTCCCACCTGCCCACTGGGTGGCAAAGGTAAACTGTCTATATTGAAATCAGTTTGAAACCGCAGCATATGGTAGAAGGAGAAGAAGATACCATAAAAGAATAAGAAGAAGAAGAGCAACAAAAAAGAAGAATAAGAATAAACATATTAATAATAATAACAATAGTAATAATAATAGTAATAATAAGAAACCATACAAGTGATCACTGTAGAAGGGTAAAAAGTACTGTAGCACTGGTTTCCTCACAAATTGCAGAGTTTGTGATGTGCAAAACATCTGTAATCATTAGTAACAAGAGTTACAACATATGCTCACCTCCAGTACTCATTTACTGAACTTTTTACAGGGTCCTTTTATTTGTATTGCTTTATTGTATTCTTATCATGCCATTGTATTTTCTTCTTGCTGCATTTGGGACAGAGTCTAGTAAGTACACCTGGTTCTACTGTACTCATTTCAACTACAGAGAGAGAGAGAGAGAGATAAAAGGGAGTAAGAGAGAGAAAGAGCCAGAGATAGACCGAAAGAGAAAGAGAGAGAGAGAGAAAGAATGTGAAAGGGATACAAAAAGTGAGAAAGAAAGGGAGAGACAGAGAGAGAGAGATATAGAACATTCAATTGAAGCCAAAGTATGGTCTTGGAGAAATAAGTGCACCAAATGGAATCGGTGTAAAGGTCAAGTCAATGTGAAACCACACCAGAGTTTTGTAATGTTGTCTACACTTCTCAGTATTGATGTACACTTATTTACTGTTCAGAAATAATCGCTTTAACTAAATAAACATGCTTTATAGTTTCTTTATAAATAATACAAAAATATTGATGCATGAAACCATCGTGACAATTTGCAAGATGCCGTTTCAGTAGGCTTTGACATATGTGTACACTGTTCAGACTTTGACATATGTGTACACTGTTCAGGCTTTGACATATGTGTACACTGTTCAGGCTTTGACATATGTGTACACTGTTCAGGCTTTGACATATGTGTACACTGTTCAGGCTTTGACATATGTGTACACTGTTCAGGCTTTGACATATGTGTACACTGTTCAGGCTTTGACATATGTGTACACTGTTCAGGCTTTGACATATGTGTACACTGTTCAGGCTTTGACATATGTGTACACTGTTCAGGCTTTGACATATGTGTACACTGTTCAGGCTTTGACATATGTGTACACTGTAGCACCCTGCTCATAATACTTGTAATTAGCGACCAGGTCACTTACACAAGATGAGTTTCACAATAAAGTGAATGGTTGCTATTTTTAAATGTACAAATGTATGTAGTGACAAAATAATATTTTTATATGTGAAGTGTACGTTAGTGTTAGATCTACAAAACTATTATCATCATCATCATCAAGTTCCATGCCGGCGGCGTAGGCGTTCATGACTCTCCACAGATGTCTTTGGTTTTCTGCATCAACTCCGCTATTGACATTCCTCCATGTCACAGTCTCAATCCATCAAGCATCATTTTTCTTATAGTAACAGATGCCTACCTATGTGAACATAAATATATTTGTTGGATGGATGTTTAAGGAGATGGTACATTTTATTTATCCAGATCGTCCAAACTGATGTAGAAAATGGTGTTACAGTTGTAGCATCACCTTTCTTGTGGAACCTTCCCTGTAGTGTTGACAGTGCTGCTGTCTGTTTGGCAAGGCAGTGCTAGCTCAGGGCCTGTCTCATTTCTAAACAGTTTACCCAGTTAGTTTGAGACATTTGTCATCTGTATCACACATGCCATTGTCATTAACACACAGATGTGATGTACATGTGCAGGACTTTGTGATCAACTCCAGCCCCTATTGGCTGCGTGTAATTTACTAGACAACTTTAAGCTCAGTAGTTTGCCATTGCCGGTCTCTGTGGCTAAGGGCTTACAGATGGGATTCGTGAGCCCGTTACCTGCGTTTGAAACACAGCAGCGACCTATTTAGCAGCAGACTGCGCCACGCTGGGTTTAACATGTTGGTATGGGAGCCGGTCATTCAGAAAGCAATGGCAAAGTATTGAACGTAAACTTGCAAACACGTCAACAACAGCAGTAAAATGCTGGTGATGACAGCGATGTCCTGTAAAATAGGATATGCAAAAAAAAAAAAGTTTCCCATTATATTTTGTATAGTAACAAACCCACTATGCTGCCATCAGAAGAGAAAGTTGTGTGTTAAACCTCTCAGCGTTGCCATCCTTAATCAGATAAGCACAGAGAAAGGCTGCATGAT
Source organism: Cepaea nemoralis (assembly GCA_014155875.1). Classification (NCBI taxonomy): domain Eukaryota; kingdom Metazoa; phylum Mollusca; class Gastropoda; order Stylommatophora; family Helicidae; genus Cepaea; species Cepaea nemoralis. The sequence continues at coordinate 64,243 of JACEFZ010010954.1, read as the reverse complement.
GTTATGAAAGTTCTAAGAATAAAGAATGAACTGTGCCATCCTCAGCCGTGCCATCATCAAGCAGATAAGCACAGAGAAAGGCTGTATGATGTTATGAAAGTTCTCAGAATAAAGACATACACAAGACACACGTACTGTAAATGGAATGAGGGTCTGAAAATAAATCATTTGTTGAGTGTGTTATGCTGACAAATCGAGGACAGAACGAACGAACGAACGAACGAACGAACAAACTTTATTTTCAAAGGGTTAAGAATTGGGCACGCAGGCCCGTCTAACATTCTGCCCTTCCATCACTCTCTTTCATACATTATTTCATTCACACATCATTCAAGGCTAACAGAGAACAACAACAATATAAATGATATGCATTATAAAGGCATGGGCAAAATGCGAACATCAAAACTACGCAACACAGTAATATTAGATAATGGTCTGACACTTGTTGTTAGCCATGTGGAATATACTGGCTTACCAAAAGGGGACTGGCTGTTATACTAAGGTTTTGTTATTATTATTATTATCTCTAATATAGAAATGAAACATGAATATAGTGGGGAAACTGATGTATTTGTGAAACACCATAATACTCTCTCTCTCTCAGTGTGTGTGTGCGTATTGCATGCATGTGCACACATTTGACCATGTGTGTGCATGTCAGTGTGCCTGTGCATGCATGTGTATGTATTTTGTGGTATTAATTGTTGTACACATGTTGGTTCAGTGTGCTTAAATTGATTTTTATGTAATTCAATAGGGCATTACACTATCAGCAGTTTATGTGTTACTTTGTGATGATAACAGTTTTAATTACAAACAGTATCAGGTTATATGCTTTTATTCTTGAATTTTTAAAATGTTAATTGTTGTGAACTGCTCAGACACTCAGTTAGCATAGTAACTGAAGTATTTGTTTGGTGTGGCTATGTGAACCAGGGCTTTTGTGCTGGTTATACCTGTTCCAGTGAATGAAATTGTACAATCAGGTTAAAGGACTAAATGATGATTATAATGAAGAATTCATGTCCCTGCATTCAGGACAAGTCCATAAGCACTCAGTCTCTTCCAGCTAAAATCATAGGGTCTACGTACTGATTGTCCCCCCTTTTGTGAGCTGGTTAACTACACATAAAAATTGTGCTTGCATTTATTCATTGTGACCAGTTCGGTACCAAAGTTTTCCCTTTCCTACAGCCGTAATCAAGGGCATTCATCAAAGATGTGTCACCAGACATTAAGTTGTCATTTATTGCCCGCAGTATGTCCCCTCTGTCCATCATTACTGTCACATCTTTGTTACTTCCTCCTTGGTCATCCATGCTTGTTCTGCTATCTCCGTACATCCATGTGCTTGAACAAAGAGTGTCCTGGCAGTCTTCCACCTAGCATGCTGACGGACTGTTTACAGGGGATTGTCATCATGCCCACGATGGATACCTGAAAGCTTGATTCTGTTTGCAGTGTTAGTCTTTTTATCATGATGAGTACAACACATAGGAGATAGTCACTGTCTTGTTCAACAAATACATAACTATTTTGTTGATGAGGCATAGAGTAGAGGTAGCACTAAGTTTATGACACCATCTGGGTCCTGCAGTCTGGATGTTAATCTCCTTGGATGGCAGTCAGTCAAACAGTCAGATTTGTATTCAGTAATGCCTGGCTCAGTCCTTTCCTCTGCCACTCCATATTCTCATCATTGTTATCACTTGTGTCCATCTACTGATGCTGCAGCTCTCGCTTCTTGTATGCAGCCAGCCTTAATGTAACCATCTCTTTCATACCTTGATAGCACATTCATCCTGGACGCTACTGGAACTATTAGTGTTGGAACTCTTCGCTGGCTGCTGAGGATGGGGACGGAGCGCTTATGGGAATGTCCTGAATGCTGTGATGTCGGTTCCTAAATCAATCAATCAATCAATCATCCTGGACATGCAATTGTTTCATCATCTTTTAAGCACATTTCATGCAGCATCGATACATCAGAGTCACATATGTATCTCAATGATTGGAATAAGCTGTCAGGCTCTTGAACAGTTCTTATAGACAATGTTAATAAATGTTGTCATTCATTCAGTCTTCCTTGCTCTTTTTCTTTCATCTGGCTTCTTCCCCCTCTGCCGTCCTCTTACTATCTTCTACTGAAAGTATCGGCAGTTGAGTATAATCTCCATAATGGCTCTGTTGTAGCTTTGATCCATGGTTGAAAATAAATGGTCCAGGTAGAGCCACCTTACTAGATAATAGATGCACCTCATGGGAGTCCTGTGCCTGGCAATGCCCCACCCACTAGACAATCACTGTTGACCTCTGTTCACCCAGCAGCCAATCAGTCTCTTGTATAATGATTTACCTAGATTCAGGGTCATTTAACCATGACTGAATGTGGTTGAATGGGTGTCAGAGTGCACACCACTCTCTGGTGGGTTCTACACACATCTTTCATCCCCTACTGCTCCAACAACCACTGCTAGTTCATTTTAGATGCCATAAGGGCATGTATGAGGAGGGCTGGGGGATGTTGTGGTGAGTCTCATACCCATTGCTGAGAGCATTAATTCCTCCCCATTTCTGTGTCTCAATGACATGGCAGCCCAGAATCTACAACTAGAAATCAGTTGAAGACAGAGAAATAAAGTGCATTTCTAACTGATAATACTTTTATCATGAGCATGTACACATAGTAAATAAAAATAATTAATCTCCAACCCTTTTCTGTTTTTATGTTTTACATGAAATAAGCAAAGTTTGTTCGCAGAGAGAAAGAAATATATCTTATTCTGTTGTTACCTGCTCAACTTTGATTTTGTGATCTTCAATAGGTTCAGAAGAAGATCAAGAGGCCACAGAGATGCTAGTCGGCTGTGCCCAAAATCTTATGCAAGCTGTGAAGGAAACAGTGAGGACTGCAGAGGCAGCATCCATCAGAATTCGTGTAGACTCGGGAAACACACTACGCTGGGCTCGCAAACGTCCATGGTATACGTAAATCTGTCTGACCTTGTTGAGTTGCAGGTTGAATAAGTTGACTATACCATGAGCTAACTCGTTAGCTGTCTAGTTGTGGGAATAGGTTGACTGTAGCATGATTTAACTGTGTAGTTGTGGGAATAGGCTGACTGTAGCATGATTTAACTATGTAGTTAGGGGAATAGGTTGACTGTAGCATGATTTAACTGTGTAGTTGTGGGAATAGGTTGACTGTAGCATGATTTAATTGTGTAGCTGTGGGAATAGGCTGACTGTAGCATGATTTAACTGTGTAGTTGTGGGAATAGGCTGACTGTAGCATGATTTAACTATGTAGTAGGGGAATAGGTTTGACTGTAGCTGATTTAACTGTGTAGTTGTGGGAATAGGTTGACTGTAGCATGATTTAACTGTGTAGTTGTGGGAATAGGCTGACTGTAGCATGATTTAACTGTGTAGTTGTGGGAATAGGTTGACTGTAGCATGATTTAACTGTGTAGTTGTGGGAATAGGTTGACTGTAGCATGATTTAACTGTGTAGTTGTGGGAATAGGTTGACTGTAGCTGATTAACTGTGTAGTTGTGGGGAATAGGTTGACTGTAGCATGATTTAACGTGTAGTTGTGGGAATAGGTTGACTGTATGCATGATTTAACTGTGTAGTTGTGGGAATAGGTTGACTGTAGCATGATTTAACTGTGTAGTTGTGGGAATAGGTTGACTGTAGCATGATTTAACTGTGTAGTTGTGGGAATAGGCTGACTGTAGCATGATTTAACTGTGTAGTTGTGGGAATAGGTTGACTGTAGCATGATTTAACTGTGTAGTTAGGGGAATAGGCTGACTGTGTCAGGATTTAACTCTTTAACTGTGTAGTTGTGGGAATAGGTTGACTGTAGCGTGATTTAACTATGTAGTTAGGGGAATAGGCTGACTGTGTCAGGATTTAACTCTTTAACTGTGTAGTTGTGGGAATAGGTTGACTGTAGCATGATTTAACTGTGTAGTTAGGGGAATAGGCTGACTGTAGCATGATTTAACTGTGTAGTTAGGGGAATAGGTTGACTGTAGCATGATTTAACTGTGTAGTTAGGGGAATAGGTTGACTGTAGCATGATTTAACTGTGTAGTTAGGGGAATAGGTTGACTGTAGCATGATTTAACTATGTAGTTAGGGGAATAGGCTGACTGTAGCATGATTTAACTGTGTAGTTGTGGGAATAGGTTGACTGTAGCATGATTTAACTATGTAGTTAGGGGAATAGGCTGACTGTAGCATGATTTAACTATGTAGTTAGGGGAATAGGCTGACTGTAGCATGATTTAACTATGTAGTAGGGGAATAGGCTGACTGTAGCATGATTTAACTATGTAGTTGGGGGAATAGCTGACTGTAGCATGATTTAACTATGTAGTTGGGGGAATAGGCTGACTGTAGCATGATTTAACTATGTAGTTAGGGGAATAGGCTGACTGTAGCATGATTTAACTATGTAGTTGGGGGAATAGGCTGACTGTAGCATGATTTAACTATGTAGTTGGGGGAATAGGCTGACTGTAGCATGATTTAACTATGTAGTTAGGGGAATAGGCTGACTGTAGCATGATTTAACTATGTAGTTAGGGGAATAGGCTGACTGTAGCATGATTTAACTATGTAGTTAGGGGGAATAGGCTGACTGTAGCATGATTTAACTATGTAGTTAGGGGAATAGGCTGACTGTAGCATGATTTAACTATGTAGTTAGGGGAATAGGCTGACTGTAGCATGATTTAACTATGTAGTTGGGGGAATAGGCTGACTGTAGCATGATTTAACTATGTAGTTAGGGGAATAGGCTGACTGTAGCATGATTTAACTATGTAGTTGGGGGAAGAGGCTGACTGTAGCATGATTTAACTATGTAGTTGGGGGAATAGGCTGACTGTAGCATGATTTAACTATGTAGTTAGGGGAATAGGCTGACTGTGTCAGGATTTAACTGTGTAGTTAGGGGAATAGGTTGACTGTAGCATGATTTAGCTATGTAGTTAGGGGAATAGGCTGACTGTGTCAGGATTTAACTATGTAGTTAGGGGAATAGGCTGACTGTGTCAGGATTAACTATGTAGTTAGGGGAATAGGTTGACTGTAGCATGATTTTAACTATGTAGTTAGGGGAATAGGCTGACTGTGTCAGGATTTAACTATGTAGTTAGGGGAATAGGCTGACTGTGTCAGGATTTAACTATGTAGTTAGGGGAATAGGTTGACTGTAGCATGATTTAACTATGTAGTTAGGGGAATAGGCTGACTGTGTCAGGATTTAACTGTGTAGTTAGGGGAATAGGCTGACTGTAGCATGATTTAACTATGTAGTTGGGGAAATAGACTGACGGTGTCAGGATTTAACTATGTAGTTAGGGGAATAGGCTGACTGTGTCAGGATTTAACTATGTAGTTAGGGGAATAGGTTGACTGTAGCATGATTTAACTATGTAGTTAATGGAATAGGCTGACTGTGTCAGGATTTAACTATGTAGTTAGGGGAATAGGCTGACTGTGTCAGGATTTAACTATGTAGTTAGGGGAATAGGTTGACTGTAGCATGATTTAACTATGTAGTTAGGGGAATAGGCTGACTGTGTCAGGATTTAACTGTGTAGTTAGGGGAATAGGCTGACTGTAGCATGATTTAACTATGTAGTTAGGGGAATAGGCTGACTGTGTCAGGATTTAACTGTGTAGTTAGGGGAATAGGCTGACTGTAGCATGATTTAACTATGTAGTTAGGGGAATAGGCTGACTGTGTCAGGATTTAACTGTGTAGTTAGGGGAATAGGTTGACTGTAGCATGATTTAACTGTGTAGTTAGGGGAATAGGCTGACTGTGTCAGGATTTAACTGTGTAGTTAGGGGAATAGGTTGACTGTAGCATGATTTAACTATGTAGTTAGGGGAATAGGCTGACTGTGTCAGGATTTAACTGTGTAGTTAGGGGAATAGATTGACTGTAGCATGATTTAACTATGTAGTTAGGGGAATAGGCTGACTGTGTCAGGACTTAACTGTGTAGTTAGGGGAATAGGTTGACTGTAGCATGATTTAACTGTGTAGTTAGGGGAATAGGCTGACTCTGTCAGGTTTTAACTCGTTAGCTGTGTAGTTGTGGGAATAGGCTGACTGAATCATGAATTAACTCGTTAGCTGTGTAGTTGTGGGAATAGGCTGAATGTAGCATGATTTAACCGTGTAGTTAGAGAATAGGCTGACTTAATCAGGATTTAGCTGTGTCACTGGGGAGAATAAGTTGATTATATTATCATTTAATTGTGTAGCTGGGAAAATCAGTTGTTTATATCATTATTTAACTGTATAGCTGGGGGAATAAAGTTGACTGTATCATGATTTAACTCTGTAACTTTAGCTGGTTGAATAAAGCTGAAAATCATGATTTAGTTGTGCAGCTGAGGGGAATAAGTTGACAATCATTATTTAACTGCACAGATGAGGGGAATAAGCTGACAATCATGATTTAGTTGTGTAGCTGAGGGGAATAAGTTGACAATCATTATTTAACTGCACAGCTGAGGGGAATAAGTTGACAATCATGATTTAACTGTGTAGCTGAGGGGAATAAGTTGACAATCATGTTTTAACTGTGTAGCTGAGGGGAATAATTTGACAATCATGATTTAACTTTTGCTGAGGGAAATCAGTTGACAATCATGATTTAACTGTTTAGTTGAGGGGAATAAGTTGACAATCATGATTTAACTCTTTAACAGTGTAGCTGTGAGAATAAGTTGAACATATGATGATTTGACCACTTAAATGTGTGGCTGGGGGATAATTGACAGTATTGATTTAACGCTTGAACTCTGCAGCTGTCGGGTAAGTTGACAATGGAGATTCAAATCTTGATGTTCAGAATGTTCAGATTCTGCTAGGAAGTTTCCAAGACATATTTACACTACTTCATGTATGACAACTCTGTTCTCATGATTGCTTTTATAATCTCTGATTTTGATATAATTATACAACTTTTATTTTACTTCTACTTGACAACAGTTGTGTTTGATTTATGTTTGTGCATTTCTATGAGTAATTTTAGAAGTTGAATTTCTGTCATTATGTGCATGTAAGCATGCTTGATGTAGTTCATGTGGAATGTCAGTTTAACTCTTAAAGGACAATAGACTGCTATTTCTCTTCTCTTCTGCTCTTAATCTCCTATTGATGCATAGAGCCTCAATTAGCCTGCAGAAGTCGGATGTGTCAGCCTAATGCTGCAAGAATGCAGCTCTGCTGTAAACAGGCACAACGCAATCACGTCCGGAAAAAAATCTCTGGATGAACGCAGCAGAAGAAGAAGCGCCTCAATGAGTTCATGCCAGGCCTGTCTCCTGCAACTTTCTCCATGCCCCAATCATGTTATTCCTAGATGCAATTCTGTGACCCAGACTTGCAGCTTTCTCTGCATCATTCATGATGTTATAACCCTTCTAGGAGAGTCTTCTTTCCCCTTGGTTGGCTGAGTTAATTCTTTTTTCCATATCTTAAGACTTGTTTATGGTTGGATGCATGTGTGCAGCTGTTTTCTCTGGAATTAGGAAGCCAGTCCCAAGATCAACCTTTCTTAATTGCCTCTTATGACATGCATGGCAGGTGACTGTGTTTGTTTCCATCATGGGCTGCAGTAACAGTGGACAAGTGCAGTTATTTAGGACTGATATTTTAAAACATTTGTGATAAAAATCTCCCCACGACGCTTGATGGCAGAAGTGGAAGATGATGATCATGATGATGATAGAATCTCTGCTGCTTTGTCCTGGTTCTAATTAAAAAATATTCTGTTTAGTTTCAAAACATAATATATAGAAATAACTGATAATAAACTTTAGTAGTATGTACAAATTCAGAGAAAAATCAAAACTAAGCGTGGGAAATTCCTGGCTTTCTTCAAGAGTTAAATCACAATGTATATGTAATCACATCTATGACATACTTAATGTTATACTATTGATTTGAAACATAACACTGGAAGTGGCTCACAGCTCAAAACCAAAGAACTAGTGGCCACTTCAGGGGGCTTATACAGAGTCCATGTTTAAGTGTAACTGAGAAGGCGTTACATTTTGTATCTTTGTAAACTTAGATTGTTATATAATTATAGAACTTTTGGTTTACTTCTTTTTTTGTTAACAGATGTGTATGATTTATGTTTGTGCATTTCTATGAGTTAAATCACAATGTACATATACACACACATATGATGTACTTAATGTTTTACTCTTGATATGTAACATAACACTTGAAGTGGCTCACAGTTCAAAACCAAAGTATTAGTGGCCACTTTAGTGGGCTTAGACATATTTAGAGTCCATGTTTAACTGTAATGAGAAGCTATTAAGTATTGTACCTGGAGTCATGAAATAGTGTCTCCTTGTCTGTGTATGTCTGACATTATCCAGTTTTGTTTAGTTTCTGAATGATCCAAATGTCCATCAGCCATCAAACCCTAACATTGGTCCCCTATGACCTGTGTGTAAGCATGTTATTTTTGATCATGTCTGCTTGGAGGGATCTACTGTGTACGAATGCACCACAGAGACACAGGACATAGGCCATTTTAGACTCCTTTAGGGCCAACCGTGAGTTTGGCTCTGGCACTTATGATGATGGTTATTGTTTTGTTGTTTACAGCGCTGGTCTTCAGTGGTAGATACAGGTTCGATTTTTGGCACTACTGACAACAAGTAAATAAACTGGCAACTAATACCTCTTGCAGTGAAAATTAATAGCCAAAGTCCCCAGACTCTCAAGAATCAGTCTAATTTTAGCTCATTAAAAAGAGATAATATATAGTTAGCTGAACTTGGTGTGATACCATCTGGTGAGAATGAAAATACAGCAACTGGCTATCTAGTGAGAATGAAAATACAGCAACTGGCCATCAAGAGAGAATGAAAATACAGCAACTGGCCATCAAGAGAGAATGAAAATACAGCAACTGGACATCTAGTGAGAATGAAAACACAGCAACTGGACATCTAGTGAGAATGAAATACAGCAACTGACCATCTGGTGAGAATGAAAATACAGCAACTAGATAAAAGTTAACCCCACAGTTCTTCTGCTTCCCTTACAAGACCGGCCACCAACATGTATGTTATAATTTCAAAGCTCTTACACTCCAACACAATGTACACCTGGGAAATATATTACACACGTAAAGTAAACCAGTCATGGAGCCTTGTACTCACCTTCAGCTGTATGTGGTATATTGTACACCTGGGAAATATATTACACAAGTAAAGTAAACCAGTGACGGAGCCTTGTACTCACCTCGAGGTGTATGTGGTGTATTGTACACCTGGGAAATATATTACACAAGTGAAGTAAACCAGTGACGGAGCCTTGTACTCACCTCAAGGTTTATGTGGTATATTGTACACCTGGGAAATATATTACACCAGTAAAGTAAACCAGTCACGGAGCCTTGTACTCACCTCCAGCTGTATGTGGTATATTGTACACCTGGGAAATATATTACACAAGTGAAGTAAACCAGTGACGGAGCCTTGTACTCACCTGCAGCTGTATGTGGTATATTGTACACCTGGGAAATATATTACACAAGTGAAGTAAACCAGTGACGGAGCCTTGTACTCGCCTCTAGGTGTATGTGGTATATTGTACACCTGGGAAATATATTACACAAGTAAAGTAAACCAGTGACGGAGCCTTGTACTCACCTGCAGCTGTATGTGGTACATGGTGCTAGCCTATATTTCTATAGACCAGTCGGCACTGGCTTGGTGGTGCAGTCATATCACGCTGGTTGTCTTTTCTTCCCAGGATATTTTTGGCAGCGTTATCTCAGAGTCCAGGTCAGTTTACAAAGGTTGTTTGATGGGGATTTAAACACATAGCCCTCGGGCTGGCAGGCAAGTAGGCTTGTCACTGTGCTACCCCGGTAGCATACTACATAGTACAAACTGTGTATTACTAGCGAGGATGCACCATGTTGCCTGGGCCTCGTTTATGTTTGCAAAAAGTTCTGTGTATGTTATTTCTTTTAACTTTGAATTTGTATGTCCCTTTGAATTCTGAAGCACACAAGATTTGTTTTGTTACAATGACTTACACATTTTTTTGGGTAATATTTTTCTCACTTGTTGTTTACATTTTCTGTAATGGATTTTAATCGTTTACACACTTACATTGATTTAATCAATTCCATATATGAATACCAAAAAAGTATTTTGTACTATTAGTTACATACAGTTTTCTGTATTGTTTATTCACCATTAACTTTTATGTGGATGAAATCTTTTCTTTGTAAGTTTTCATTGTGTAAACATATTTGGGCTAGAAAGTTAATGGTCTTGTGTTTTCTTGCTCCATGCACAACATGGTTCTTGATGAGCCTGGGTGGAATTATGTCTATGCCCCAGCAAAGTAGGAATGTTATCACTCAAAACAGACAAACTAGGAGCCATCACTGACAAACAGTAAAGCAAGAAGAAACAGACAAAGGAACGGCCAAATTCCCAGCTGAGGTCACAGGCATAAACTCTGCTGCATTCGAAAAGTCAGCTAAAACTGACACACGAGGAGAAAAAGAAACTAAACTTGCACTATGAACCATCACAATTATAACCAAGGCTGCTAAAGATGGTGAACAATGTAGAAAGTTTGTTTTCTCTACATATGGGATCAGATCAGGATTGGATAGTAAAGCCTGCAAGGGCATCATGGGATAATGATGCATCCAATAGACAGCCTTAGACTGGACCCCCAATAGGTCTTCGAACTCTTACAAGCCAGGAAGCCACATTTTGGGGCGATATTTTCAAACATTTATGGTGAGATTGCTTTTACTGAACGGTTTGTTTTGTTTCCTTGGATATGCCTTGTAATTGTTCCCTTGATTACCACTTATAATATCTATCCTTCCCGTATTATTAATATTCTTCTTTTCTTATCTTCGGACCTGATCATGGCTGGTTGAATTTAGCAGCTAACACTTTCTATGGGATAGAGTATCCAGTCTCATGTCAACCCTTCTTGGTTGCCTTAAATGTCATGCTTCAAAGCTGTTCTGGTCCGGGAACAATTCCAGCCCTGTCCTTACCGGGGATGGAAACTTGGACCACTGCTGGTAAATGAGCACACTAACCACTAATGCAGTCAAGTCTCAAAATCTAATTGTTACATAGTGGTTGAATTGAGTCTTCCAGTGAAAATGATGCTCAGGGAAATACACAGTTGTTGATTCCTTTAGACAGATTCCATCCTTGCTAAAGGGCTTTACCTACATGCCTTTAGGCTGATTATCTTGAGCAATTTATCAGAGCAATGGTCTGATGACCTATTCTTTCCAATAGACTTTTTAGCAATGTGTTCATAGGACCTTCTATTGTTTGTTTTGGGCCACTCTCTGAGAAGATTAGGCACCTTATCTCTGCCCAAAAGATGAGGTGGAAATGTGATATTATTAAACAGCAATTCTTCTTCTTCAGCGTTCCGAGCCATTGAGGTTCTTTGCTGCAAATACAATCCGTCTCCATTAATATAACAGCAATAGTGTTTGTAAAAATTGCCAGCCATATGCTGGCAATGAAATCAGTAGCTCCTGAGCCAGAGATGGACACAGAAACATCACAGTTATCCTTCCCAGCCTACCAGTTGTTACCTGTGTGCTGAATCCCATGTGGCCTTTCATGTTACCATATCATGCAAGGTATTTTTGTCTTTTTCTGCCTTTCATCTCCCAATGGGAAATAGACCATCATCCAACTGACACTAAACCCTTTGAAGACTTGCTCATGACCAGTTGGAGTTTACAGCTAAAGTTTGTTATGTGTTGAGGTGGTCAGTCTCAGCCCAACCCTCCTTGGTTGCCTCTTACAGCACGCATGATAGGCTACAGAGTTACTGTTCTTTGCTCCTGTTATGGGCCCTGATAATACCTGGGCTCATGCAGCGTATAGTTGCAGTAATACTGGCACACAATCTAGTCACTAAGTCTATTGTTGTTGTGTTTCTGTTGTTGAATATTGTTCCAAGATAACAAAAGAATTCCACCTAATGAAAAACCATATCATCAACTTGTCAAAAAGTGTTATATTTTGTATGAACATGCTATGATGTATCAAATATATGTATGCTAACACTGCTTGTCTACTTGGGTAGCTCTTTTGTAATGTATATGTCGTTCCATAAAATATTCAAACATTCTGTATCTTTGTTCTCCTTTTGTAAATGTGTGTATGTGGATTTGTCGATCATCATCATGTACGCCAGCCCATAGGCTGGATTTGAAACTTCATGATCACTCCATTCCACAGTTTTCAGTCTTGTACTGCTGACTTTAATTCTGTGAGCATTGTGTTGGAGTCTGTTGACAATGACATACCGACAACATATGGAGGAAATTCTGTGAGCATTGTGTTGGAGTCTGTTGACAATGACATACCTACAACATGTGGAGGAAATTCTGTGAGCATTGTGTTGGAATCTGTTGACAATGAAATGCCTACAACATATGGAGGATACATGACCAGCCCTGGTCTTATCCCAACCGGTCCTGATGTACTGGGCTAAATCATGACCCGGTGACTTCCTAATATGCCTCTACACACATGGAAAGTTCCAGTATCAGTCTTACACCCCACTGGTTTCTGGGCTTGGGGAGGGAATGGAGAACTCTTCAATATAGCCCCCCTTGAAGACGGTCCTGTTCGGTGGGATGGAAGGAAAGTCTCTACACCAGAGTCATTCTGGTACATGCAAACCTTCTGTTTGGACCACAGGTAAGCTGAATACTGATGCACCAGATTTGAGAGTTAAAATACTGATGCACCAGATTTGAGAGTTAAAATACTGATGCACCAGACATGAAAGTTAAAACACTGATGCAGCAGACTTGAGTGTTAAAACACTGTTGCAGCAGACTTGAGAGTTAAAACACTGATGCACCAGACTTGAGAGTTAAAACACTGACACTGATGCACTAGACTTAGGAGTTACAACACTGATGCACTAGACTTGAGGGTTAAAACACTGATGCACCAGACTTGAGAGTTAAAACACTGATGCACTAGACTTGAGGGTTAAAACACTGATGCACCAGACTTGAGAGTTAAAACACTGATGCACTGGACTTGAGAGTTAAAACACTGATGCACCAGACTTGAGAGTTAAAACACTGATGCACCAGACTTGAGAGTTAAAACACTGATGCACTAGACTTGGGAGTTAAAACACTGATGCACTAGACAAGAGTTAAAACACTGATGCACCAGACTTGAGAGTTAAAACACTGATGCACTAGACTTGGGAGTTAAAACACTGATGAACTAGACTTGGGAGTTAAAACACTGATGCACTAGACTTGAGGGTTAAAACACTGATGCACTAGACTTGAGAGTTAAAACACTGATGCACCAGACTTTAGAGTTAAAAACACTGATGCACCAGACTTGAGAGTTAAAACACTGATGCACCAGACTTGAGAGTTAAAACACTGATGCACCAGACTTGAGAGTTAAAACACTGATGCACCAGACTTGAGAGTTAAAACACTGATGCACCAGACTTGAGAGTTAAAACACTGATGCACCAGACTTGAGAGTTAAAACACTGATGCACCAGACTTGAGAGTTAAAAACACAGTGTCCAGAGACAACTTTAACTCCATGTATATCTACACTGATAGACTGATTTGTGCATGCTTGATTTATAAATGTTTCTCTTGGTCTACCGCTTTCACCAGTCACTTGGCCTTCTAGTACTCTCTTGGAATCTGCAGTAGTGAGTGGTTAGCATGATTACTTGCTGACCTGCTGGCTATGTATTCAAATCCAATCACAGCAAGGATATAAAGAAAATTGACCTGGGATTCCAGGTCAACTCAGCCTCAACTGGGTACCAGGAATTGACCTGGGAAGTGACCACGTCACCTACTAAGTGCCGATTGGCCTTGCCAAAAAACAGGAATTACCATTATGCTCGCCATCTGACATTGTAAATCTTTTAAAATTGATCTTACCAGTTACTCTAAGTACACTTCTCTTCTCACGATAAGGCCAAGAACCTTAAACATATTCTATGCCAAGTAACTCATTATACCTTGAACACATTCTAAAGATAGTCACTCATCATACCTTGAACATATTCTATACCAAGTAACTCAGATCGTAAACACATTCTAGAGCAAGTCACTCAGCATACCTTGAACATATTCTATACCAAGTCACTCATCATACCTTGAACATATTCTATACCAAGTCACTCGTCATACCTTGAACACATTCTATACCAAGTCACTCATCATACCTTGAACATATTCTATACCAAGTCACTCAGCATACCTTGAACATATTCTAAAGATAGTCACTCATCATACCTTGAACACATTCTATACCAAGTCACTCATCATACCTTGAACATATTCTATACCAAGTCACTCATCAAACCTTGAACACATTCTATACCAAGTCACTCATCATACCTTGAACATATTCTATACTAAGTCACTCATCATACTTTGAACATATTCTAAAGATAGTCTCTCAGCATACCTTGAAAACATTCTATACCAAGTCACTCAGCATACCTTGAACATATTCTAAAGATCATCACTCATCATACCTTGAACACATTCTATACCAAGTCACTCATCATACCTTGAACATATTCTATACCAAGTCACTCATCATACCTTGAACATATTCTATACCAAGTCACTCAGCATACCTTGAACATATTCTATACCAAGTCACTCAGCATACCTTGAACATATTCTATACCAAGTCACTTATCATACCTTGAACACATTCTATACCAAGTCACTCATCATACCTTGAACATATTCTATACCAAGTCACTCAGCATACCTTGAACATATTCTAAAGATAGTCACTCATCATACCTTGAACACATTCTATACCAAGTCACTCATCATACCTTGAACATATTCTATACCAAGTCACTCATCAAACCTTGAACACATTCTATACCAAGTCACTCATCATACCTTGAACATATTCTATACTAAGTCACTCATCATACTTTGAACATATTCTAAAGATAGTCTCTCAGCATACCTTGAAAACATTCTATACCAAGTCACTCATCATACCTTGAACATATTCTAAAGATAGTCACTCATCATACCTTGAACACATTCTATACCAAGTCACTTATCATACACTGAACACATTCTATACCAAGTCACTCATCATACCTTGAACATATTCTATACCAAGTCACTCATCATACACTGAACATATTCTATACCAAGTCACTTATCATACCTTGAACACATTCTATACCAAGTCACTCATAAAACCTTGAACATATTCTATACCAAGTCACTCATCATACCTTGAACATATTCTATACCATGTCACTCATCATACCTTGAACATATTCTATACCATGTCACTCATCATACCTTGAACATATTCTATACCAAGTCACTCATCATACCTTGAACATATTCTATACCAAGTCACTCATCATACACTGAACACATTCTATACCAAGTCACTTATCATACACTGAACATATTCTATACCAGGTCACTCATCATACACTGAACACATTCTATACCAAGTCACTCATCATACACTGAACACATTCTATACCAAGTCACTTATCATACACTGAACACATTCTATACCAAGCCACTCATCATACACTGAACATATTCTATACCAGGTCACTCATCATACACTGAACACATTCTATACCAAGTCACTCATCATACCTTGAACATATTCTATACCAAGTCACTCATCATACCTTGAACATATTCTATACCAAGTCACTCATCATACCTTGAACATATTCTATACAAAGTCACTCATCATACCTTGAACATATTCTATACCAAGTCACTCATCATACCTTGAACATATTCTATACCAAGTCACTCATCATACCTTGAACATATTCTATACCAAGTCACTCATCATACCTTGAACATATTCTATACCAAGTCACTCATCATACCTTGAACATTTCTATACCAAGTCACTCATCATACCTTGAACACATTCTATACCAAGTCATTCATCATACCCTTGAACATATTCTATACCAAGTCACTTATCATACACTGAACACATTCTATACCAAGTCACTCATCATACACTGAACACATTCTATACCAAGTCACTTATCATACACTGAACACATTCTATACCAAGTCATTCATCATACCTTGAACATATTCTATACCAAGTCACTTATCATACACTGAACACATTCTATACCAAGTCACTCATCATACACTGAACACATTCTATACCAAGTCACTCATCATACACTGAACACATTCTATACCAAGTCACTTATCATACACTGAACACATTCTATACCAAGTCACTTATCATACACTGAACACATTCTATACCAAGTCACTCATCATACCTTGAACATATTCTATACCAAGTCACTCATCATACCTTGAACATATTCTATACCAAGTCACTCATCATACCTTGAACATATTCTATACCAAGTCACTCATCATACCTTGAACATATTCTATACCAAGTCACTCATCATACCTTGAACATATTCTATACCAAGTCACTCATCATACCTTGAACATATTCTATACCATGTCACTCATCATACCTTGAACATATTCTATACCAAGTCACTCATCATACCTTGAACATATTCTATACCAAGTCACTCATCATACACTGAACACATTCTATACCAAGTCACTTATCATACACTGAACATATTCTATACCAGGTCACTCATCATACACTGAACACATTCTATACCAAGTCACTCATCATACACTGAACACATTCTATACCAAGTCACTTATCATACACTGAACACATTCTATACCAAGCCACTCATCATACACTGAACATATTCTATACCAGGTCACTCATCATACACTGAACACATTCTATACCAAGTCACTCATCATACCTTGAACATATTCTATACCAAGTCACTCATCATACCTTGAACATATTCTATACCAAGTTCACTCATCATACCTTGAACATATTCTATACAAGTCACTCATCATACCTTGAACATATTCTATACCAAGTCACTCATCATACCTTGAACATATTCTATACCAAGTCACTCATCATACCTTGAACATATTCTATACCAAGTCACTCATCATACCTTGAACATATTCTATACCAAGTCACTCATCATACCTTGAACATATTCTATACCAAGTCACTCATCATACCTTGAACACATTCTATACCAAGTCATTCATCATACCTTGAACATATTCTATACCAAGTCACTTATCATACACTGAACACATTCTATACCAAGTCACTCATCATACACTGAACACATTCTATACCAAGTCACTTATCATACACTGAACACATTCTATACCAAGTCATTCATCATACCTTGAAAATATTCTATACCAAGTCACTTATCATACACTGAACACATTCTATACCAAGTCACTCATCATACACTGAACACATTCTATACCAAGTCACTCATCATACACTGAAACATCTCTATACAAGTCACTTATCATACACTGAACCACATTCTATACCAAGTCACTTATCATACACTGAACACATTCTATACCAAGTCACATCCATACCTTGAACCTATTCTATACCAAGTCACTTCATCATACCTTGAACATATTCTATACCAAGTCACTCATCATACTTGAACATATTCTATACCAAGTCACTCATCATAACTTGAACACATTCTATACCAAGTCATTCATCATACCTTGAACATATTCTATACCAAGTCACTTATCATACACTGAACATATTCTATACCAAGTCACTTATCATACCTTGAACATATTCTATACCAAGTCACTCATCATACACTGAACACATTCTATACCAAGTCACTTATCATACACTGAACACATTCTATACCAAGTCACTCACTCATACCTTGAACACATTCTATACAAGTCACTTATCATACCTTGAATATATTCTATACCAAGTCACTCATCATACACTGAACACATTCTATACCAAGTCACTCATCATACCTTGAACATATTCTAAAGATAGTCACTCATCATACCTTGAACACATTCTAAACCAAGTCATTCATTATACCTTGAACACATTCTAGAGCAAGTCACTCATCATACCTTGAACATATTCTATACCAAGTCACTCATCATACCTTGAACATATTCTATACCAAGTCACTCATCATACCTTGAACATATTCTATACCAAGTCACTCATCATACCTTGAACACATTCTATACCAAGTCATTCATCATACCTTGAACATAATATATACCAAGTCACTTATCATACACTGAACATATTCATAACCAAGTCACTTACATACCTGAACATATCTATACCAAGTCACTCATCATACACTGAACACATTCTATACAAGTCACTCTCATACACTGAACACATTCTATACCAGTCACTCATCATACCTGAACACATTCTATACCAAGTCACTTATCATACCTTGAATATATTCTATACCAAGTCACTCATCATACACTGAACACATTCTATACCAAGTCACTCATCATACCTTGACATATTCTAAAGATAGTCACTCATCATACCTTGAACACATTCTAAACCAAGTCATTCATTATACCTTGAACACATTCTAGAGCAAGTCACTCATCATACCTTGAACATATTCTATACCAAGTCACTCATCATACACTGAACACATTCTATACCAAGTCACTTATCATACCTGAACACACGTCATCATCATAACATGATCGGACCTCTACAGTACTTATGTAAGTATGGTGTGCGTGTGTGAGTGATGTATTTCAGGAGACAAGTACTTATGTAGGTATATATATTAATATATATATATAAGATATATATATATATATATATATATATATATATAATTATATATATGTGTGTGTGTATGCGTGCATGCATGCATGAGTCAGTCAGTGATGTGAGCGAGTGAAGGAGTGATCTATGAAAGAAGAGGAGTACTTAGGTAGGTATATGTGTGTCTGTGATCTATGGCAGGAGATGAGTACTTATGTAGGTATATATATGTGTGTGTGTGCGCGTGCGTGCATGCGTGAGAGAGAGAAAGAGAAAGAGGTCTATGGCAGGAGCTGAGTACTTATGTAGGTATTTGTGTGTGTGAGAGAGAGAGAGAGAGAGAGAGAGAGAGAGATCTATGGCAGGAGACTACAGTACTCATTTAGGTATATGTGTGTTTGAAAAATTGTAATCTACGGCAGGAGGTGAGTACTTATGTAGGTATCTATGTGTGTGATCTTGGCAGGAGACAAGTACTTCTGTCTGTCTGTCTGTCTGTCTGTCTGTCTGTCTGTCTGTCTGTCTGTCTGTCTGTCTGTCTGTCTGTCTGTCTGTCTGTCTGTCTGTCTGTGAGTGAGAGAGATATATGGCAGGATAATAGAGTACATTATATTATATATATATATATATATATATATAGTATATATATATATATATATAATATATATATATATATATATATATATATATAGTATATATATATATATATTATATATATATTATATATATATATGTGTGTGTGTGTAGAACTACATATTTTGGAGGACAAAGTTGAAGATGCCAGGAAGACAGCAGAGAGAGAACAAACAACTGAAGCTAACATCTCTCTCAAAGCCATCTCAGCAAAATATAAAAGAACAGTAAATCAAACAACAAGAGATTGTTGGAGGGAAAAAACAGAAAACCTGAACTTTGATAGGGATGGAAACAAAATATGGAAACTAGTGAAAGCCATGAACACTGAAGGACCCAGAAACAAGCAAATAACAATTAAACAAGGAAATGACTTGCTTACAGGAAAAAAGGCTGCAAATGCACTAATGGAACACTATGCTAGTGCAAACCACTCTAATATTACAACTGAATAGAAGAAAGCAATCAAAGGTAAACAGACACATCATAGTAATACAGAGACAGCAGCAGAATATATGATGGCAAATCTAAAAATGGAAGAAATGGAACAGGCAATGAATACCCTAAAAAAAGAAGAAATCACCAGGAAAGGATGGAATCACAAATGAAATGCTAATAGGACTAGGCACTAAAGGCAAAAAAGAAACTACTAGCAGTCCTAAATTACAGCTGGAAGAGAGGAATAGTCCCACGGGCATGGAAGGAAGCTATACTAATACCAGTCCCAAAGAAAGGAAAAGACCTGGAAGAACCAAATGGCTATCGACTCTATCAGTCTACTTAGCTGTGTAGGAAAATTAATGGAACGCATTATTAATGGCAGGCTAACATGGCATCTGGAAGAAAACCAACTCTTAACACCACACCAAGCAGGATTCAGAAAGTACAGATCCACTGAAGATCAATTAACCTATATAGCTCAGGAAATAGAGGATGCCTTCCAAGAGAAAAAGCACACACTAGCGGTCTGGATAGATTTAGAAAAAGCATTTAGATAAAGTATGGAAGGAAGGACTGAAAGTAAAACTGCAAAAAATGCATGTTTGTGGGAAAATGTACACATGGATCAGCCATTACCTTGAGAACAGAACTGCGAGGACAAAATTACAAGGACAAACCAGCAAAAAGATGCTGCTGGATCAAGGTGTCCCCCAAGGAGGAGTTCTTTCACCAACATTATTCCTAGCATATATAAATGACGGAAAATTTTCCAGCCAGAGTACACACATCCTCCTTTGCAGATGACCTAGCCATATGGACATCTGAAGAATATATTAGTACAGCTAACCAGCAGAATACAGCAAGCCTTATTAGCGCTAGAGGACTGGTCAAAATCATGGCTAGTGAAGATAAGTGAGGAGAAAACAACATGCACAGTGTTCTCCCTCTCAAATAAAACTCAGCACCCTAAGCTGGTATTGAATGGAAAAGTATTGTGCCATGAAGAAAATCTAAACTATCTGGAGTTACCCTTGATCGTCGCCTGACATGGAAGACACAGGTTGAGAAAAATCGAACAAGAGCAAGGCAAGAATGGCAATCATGAAAAAGCTTGCTGGTACATCGTGGGGAGCAGATGAGAATGTTCTCAAGAAGTTATACACTGGACGGGTGAGGCCAGTACTGGAATATGACATCTCAGCTTGGGCAAAAACAGCTATGTCGAACTTTAACAAAATAAATAGTCCAAAATCAAGGAATGCGGATCATAACTGGATGCTTGAAGACAACGCCTATTAATGAACTAGAAAAGATCACTTGTTTACAACCAACGCAGGATAGAAGAGATAGTAGAGCCCAGCAGCAAGCAGAAAAATTTAGAAGATTGACAGACCACCCTATGTATAACAGGTTTAATGGTTTTGGTAAAGGAATACTGAAGCGTATCAACTTTGTAGAAACTGCAAAACGAAAGATTAGGGCAGATCCTATACTTAACATATCAACAGTCAAACCCCTTTACAATGCACACACGTTTCCAGCTTGGAGGCATCAGCAACTGCCTGAGATGATAGAAAACATTACCGATATTGAGAAAAAGAACACTCAGCATAAAACAGAAGGAAAAGAAATAGCCCTAAACTACATAAAAGAACATTACCCAAGCAGCAATTGGACCCATGCATTTACAGATGGATCAGCCAAAAATTCAATAGAAAATAGAAGAGGAGGAATTCTCCTAAATTTAAAAAAAAACGGAGTGAAAAAAACACAGTCAGTGGCAACCGGAATATTTTCAAGTAACTTCAAAGCAGTGGTAGAGGCTTTGAAAACAGCAGCAGAAATGCTCTTGATGGAGGAAAATAAAGAGAAGCAAATAGCTATCTTCACAGATGCAAAGTCAGCTGTCTCAATACTGAAGAGCAGAAACAGCACAGAACTAGTTGACCTTAGAGCAGCACTCGATGGACTATGTCAGAAATCCCAAAAAGTTGTAATATAGTGGATCCCATCACATTGCAGTATACCTGGAAAATGAAGAGGCTGACAGACTGGCAAAAGAGGGCAGACGAGTACCTCAGCCTGACATAGATATAAGCTATAATGAGGCAAAGAGGTTTATATAAAGCACTTATAGAACCAAATGGAATCAGAGCACCCAGGCCACCAGAAAGATGATGCATATTACAAACTCGACCGAAGAGAACAAGTAGCAATCTTCAGACTCCGCACAGGACACAACAGGTTGAAATACCACTTGTTCAATAAACTAAAGATAGGAGATACTGATGAATGTATTTGTGGAACTCGTAAAATGACAGCTAAACATTTGCAGCAGCAGTGCCCAATATATGCAGAACAGAGAAGGATATTTTGACCCACACCTGCTTCATTTAGGACAAGCTCTATGGAGATATCATCTTCGCTGGCTGCTGAGAATGGGGACGGAGCGCTTATGGGAATGTCCCGAATGCTGTGATGTCGGTTCCTAAACCAATAAATCAAGTAATCGTGGACATCTACACAGTGAGTTTTCGATTCGGACTTTCGACGTAATGAATTTGCTATCCAAGCAGCTTACTTTAACTACATCAGGTTTGACATCTACTAAGACTGCCACACTTCATACCACAGGTATGTCGGTAGCTAAAATGTCCCCTGAGGCATGAAATGGAATATTGCTTGGCTAGAAAATCCATTACGTGGAAAGTCCGAATCAAAAGCTCATTGTGTGGCGTCATCAAAGGTGGAAAAAGCGTCCCAGTGGCATGAAATGGAATATTGCTTGGATAACAAATATATTACGTGGAAAGTCCGAATAGAAAACTCACTGTGTGGATGTCATCTGCGGACTGCATTCTTCTGGTTTCCGGAGGAACAGCCTGTGGTGAACGGAAAGCGCAATATACAGAAGTGAGGCTAAGCAGCCATGTGAAGGACGTGACGATTCCTTGATTGATTGATTTAGGAACCGACATCACAGCATTCGGGACATAAGCGCTCCGTCCCCATCCTCAGAAGCCAGCGAAGAGTTCCAACACCAATAGTTCCAGTAGCAATCTGATTATATGTCCGTCTCGCCTTTCCTCTGAGCGTCGAGCCTCGGCCAGATCCCCTCGTCACTCTTCGCTGTCTCATTCTTGCCAGACCATGGTGATCCATTTGCTCCTCCGAGGTGTACACGTGCTCCCACAAGGCCGCAACCACGTCTGCCTTGTGTGACGATTCCTTGGGTGAGCCCAGTACCAGAGCGCTATGTGTCGGCTCTGCAATTATGGAAGCTTCCTTGGATGGCGAGGAATGCTCATGGTCTGCCCCTACCTTCCCTTGAGGGCTGACCAGGATGTCTTTGGCTGTTCTATATGGGCCAGGTGGGATGGGGGATAACACCACAACAGTGAGAGTTAAACGTCCTACGAAACCCCCGGGAAGGTTAACCCGGTAAAAAAATGCCCGTAGAAGTCGGATGTGTCGGCCTAACTGCACAAGAACGCAGCTCTGCTGTAAACAGGCACAATGCAATCACGTCCGAAAAAACTCTTCGGATCAACGCAGAAGCAGAAGAAGAAGAAGAAGAAGAAGAAGTAGAAGTGTGAGATGTGTGTGTGTGTGTGTGTGTGTGTGTGTGTGTGTGTGTGTGCGCGCGCGTGCGTGCGTGTGTGTGTGATATCTACGGCAGGAGACTGGAGTACTTATTTAGGTACGATTATGCTTGTTATAAAGAAGGGGGGGGGTGGAGGGGTAAAAGGAGAAAGAGAAGGTAGGTAATATTATTTTTCTTGTCATCATGTTATAAGAAGAGAGAGACGGGATAACATGATTTTATTTGTTGCCGTATTATGATAAGGCTAAGGCGGATATATATCTGAAAACCTTATTACTCGTACATTCTGGACGGGATAAATAATAATATTGAGGGTAAATAGTTGATGGATTGCTAAAGTATCACGGGAGATAATCGTCAGTTGAACTTACCAAAACGCGTGGGGATAGATGGTTGTGGTAGAACATGATCGCCAGCGCCGTCCGGCAAGCCACATGACATACCCCACTGCAGTTTTATACATCATATCAAGATTCTCTTATCTTTTTTTTTCAAGTTTGCCATTTAAATCTGTATCTAAGTAAAACATTATCATTTCCCTGCAAATTTTCACCCCTTTTAGATTTATTTTTAGTCTTTGCGGCTATTTTGGGGGAAACAGCCTCTAAATGACACATCTAAGTTCTTAAGGTATACTCTAGTTAGTAGTTGCAAATGTGTTGTTAATGCTGTTCGTTCACACACAGGCCTATCCCCACCATCTCCATTATTTGTTGTTATTATTAAACAAACATAAACCACGACTGGCCCCTGCATCCGGGGAATTGCGAAACTATGCACGGAGGAAGCTGAATCCGAAATTTATTTGTAATACGACACTGCGCCGTGGCCGTATCTCAACGTTTTCGTCTGCAGGCCACTTATCTTTGGCATGCTAGATTTCGCCTGTCTGTGTCTCTCTTCTAAACTGTTTACTATAACGATATTTTATTTTTGTAAAGGGGGGGGGGGGGGGGGGGGGGGGGGAAAGGTTGCTTTCTCGCTGATCTCCCTTGTCTAGGATTTACACGACTT
Organism: Cepaea nemoralis; assembly: GCA_014155875.1. Taxonomy (NCBI): domain Eukaryota; kingdom Metazoa; phylum Mollusca; class Gastropoda; order Stylommatophora; family Helicidae; genus Cepaea; species Cepaea nemoralis. The sequence goes on along the minus strand of JACEFZ010010954.1, from coordinate 39,756 downwards.
TCTCCGTAATTCCGTATACTCCCTTAAGTAACGTGATGTGCGCGAGAATTGGTAGCGGTTCTCTCCGCGTCGGTAACTTAGGGTATGTGAGCCGGTCGCTCAGAAAGCAATGACAAGCTACCCAACGTAATCTTGCCAAAAAATCAACAATCAGCTGAAAGATGCTGATGTTGACAGCGATGTCCTGTAAAAGGATATTGGGTGCTTTAAAAAAAAATGACATTGGGGTGAGGTATGTTGCTTTTCTTATGTTGGTAATAGTGATAATAATATGTGTCGCTTGTGTCTTACCGGGGCCCTTAAATGCGATCAAAGGATATTAACGTTGTAGCCTACCATGCATGCCGTAAGAGGCGTCTCAGGTGTGTCTCTGTGTGCTCAGACTCTGACACTCAATAATTTACGGAAGATACTCTCGTGGGATGATGAGACTGTCCACCAGACCACTCTCACCCTACTAACTGTTCCTGTCTAAATGTCTGTTTGTCAGAGTCTAAATCTCCACTAAAGATTCTAGATTCGCCTGCTATAAAATTGTTAACTTATAGTCAATTAGTTATCTTTATGTATCATTAGTCGTCAAATGGGAAGTTAGCGTCCAGGATCCCGAACCGGGGGCAATTGGTGAAGGGAAGACTGATAAGACGTTATAATCCTTAATAACAAATAGCGACAACAACTAAGAATCCAGGTCAGTGTTGTCACGCTAATAAAATCTGGCGATGCTATAACCCCAACTTTAGTCCCGATTTCTTCATTTCTTATCTCATCTCTTCTTGATACATTGAGTATTCTTCTAAGGAACCTCATTTCTGTTGTTGTGATGTTTCTTTTCTCTTTTTCTATCATTGTCCAGGCATTAGTAGCATAGAGTTAGTAAGAAGATTGTGTTGTAAAGTGCGTTCTTAGTAGTTATTGATACATGTTTGTTCTTTAGTATTGGTGCCATTTGTCCAATGAGTTGGTTTGCCTTATTGCACCTATTTTCGATCTTGTCTTCTGATTTGCCATTTCACGATATTATACTTCCTAGGTACTTGAAACTTTTTACTTGTTCCAAGGGATGTTCGTTTAGGTGAATTGTTTTTTTCTTCTTCTTTAGTTATAGTCATTACCTCTGTTTTATCTGTGCTAATTGTCATGTTAAATTCCCAACACACTTTGTTTAGACTATTCATGTGGTCTTGTAATTCTCTTTCTGATTTTGCGATTAGTGCTTGGTCGTCCGCAAACAGGAGTTCTCTAATGGTTAGATTTGCAGATGGTTCTTTTTCTGTGTTCTCGCTATGCGGTGTTCTTGCGGTCTCTGTTCGACTGGTTTCTTTACATATGTTGTCATATAGGTTATGAACACGAGAAGGGACAGGCTACAACCAAACACTGCACAGACATTAAAAATAAACCCTAGAGTAGTTGTAGTAGTAATATTAGTAGTAGCAGTTTATGTACGCACACTCATAAACGTAAAGTCAAGCACAGGAAGCAACACAGGCTGTACCAACATTTAAGCATTGCAAGTCTAGATTATCTTTATAGCTAAACATAATCTCTCTGTATATTCGCTCTTTGCCTCTCCACAACACCCTTACCCCTCACTTGTAACTGACCTAGAGGGAAATTATTTTACACCGTGGTCCGAATTATTTATGAAATCTGACAAATCGGCATAGGAATAACGTACACTGGCTATCACATGTCTTATGCGTGTGCGTACACGTGTGCGGGCGCTCGCGTATGTGAAGGGTTTCTTACAAGGAAACGTGCTGGAAGTAGCTCACCTGAACACATGATCTGAACATGTTCTCTCTCTCTCTCTCTCTCTCTCTCTCTCTCTCTCTCTCTCTTCTCTCTCTCTCTCTCTCTCTCTCTCTCTCTCTCTCTCTCTCTCTCTCTGAGAGGTTCCCGTACGTATGTAGATATGTAGATGTCTATCTCTATCTCTATATCCGTGAAATTGAGAATAGACACAAATTGATGTCTGAGCATATTTATGCGTTACCGGGGGCCAATAAAGGAAGCAAGAAGTAGTAACGTTGTAAACTACCATAGATGTCGTAAGAGACGACTACGGAGGGTTGGCGTGGCACTAGGTACATTGTTCTGTAGAACACTTGAACTGCAACATCCAGCCAATTATGAATAAGTTTAAAAAAGACTTGACGAGAGTTAGGACCAGTGCTCCAGTGAAGGATGAAAGACTTGACGAGAGTTAGGACCAGTGCTCCAGTGAAGGATGAAAGACTTGACGAGAGTTAGGACCAGTGCTCCAGTGAAGGATGAAAGACTGCAGCAGAAGCAGTGCCCCAGTGAAATGAGAATAGATACATGTTAGTGTCTCTGCGAAACTGGCAAATATGAGAATAGATACATGGTAGTGTCTCTGCTAAACTAAAAAATATGAGAATAGATACATGTTAGCGTCTCTGCGAAATTGAGAAATATGAGAATAGATACATGGTAGTGTCTGCGTAACTATGAAATATGACAATTGATACATGTTAGCGTCTTTGCGAAAGTTGGAAATATGAGAACAGATACATGTTAGTGTTTCTTCGAAACTGGGAAATATGAGAACAGATACATGTTAATGTTTCTTCGAAACTGGGAAATATGAGAACAGAACTTAGGAATATCGAACAGACACATGCTAGTCCTGCGAAACTAGGGAAATGTGAGAACAGACACATGTTAGTGTCTCTGCTAAACTGGGAAATGTGAGAACAGACACATGTTAGTGTCTCTGCGAAACTGGGAAATATGAGAACAGACACATGTAAGTGTCTCAGCGAAACTGGGAAATATGTATATCATATGACCACTCATACGAATTCACTCGGTTGCCAATCCAATGATCATAGGTCAATCCTCAGTTGTGGAAGAGCCTCCCTCGACCCTCTATTGCACTGGGGTGGAACCAGTCTTGTAAAGTAGGTACCAGAGATATTTTCACACAAAAAACATGGCACATCAAGGTGTCTCTCCCCCCCACCCCCCCCTCCGCCCACATACATACACACGCGCACATCCCAACACTTATCATAAACCCAGTGATTTGTTTCTGTGAACAATTGTTTCAAACTACCCAGTAATTGGGTCTCTGCTAGTCCATACACTTTTCTTTAGACTGTAAACACGGACTGGATGACGCCCAGGAGGCATCCTCTTGTTGTGTGCATTTGGTCTTGTAGGTTCTAAAATTATTAAACTCTATATTCGTTTAGAGAAAGCACGTGTTTAACCGACCTTCGGTTTAACTCATATGCACCGATCTGATAAACGTACTCTTATAGCAGTTAACTACTGCATTTACACCGCACAACATTCACCTCTAACAATTACTTTTTATACAAGTTAGCCTCTTCACTGTCTTCCTACATCTAGCAATGCTTATTTTCGCTTCCTTTAGGTGTCAAGGCGTACCATTAATTCTCACACCACACAACTCCAACAATTACTTCTCACACCAGTCAACTCCAATATTTACTTCTCACATCAGTCAACTCTCACAGTTACTTCTCACACCAGTCAACTCTCATATTTACTTCTCACACCAGTCAACTCGTATTTTACTTCTCACGCCAGTCAACTCTCATATTTACTTCTCACACCAGTCAACTCTCACATTTACTTCTCACACCAGTCAACTCTTATATTTACTTCTCACACCAGTCAACTCTCACATTTACTTCTCACACCAGTCAACTCTTATATTTACTTCTCACACCAGTCAACTCTCACATTTACTTCTCACACCAGTCAACTCTTATATTTACTTCTCACACTAGTCAACTCTTATATTTACTTCTCACACCAGTCAACTCTTATATTTACATCTCACACCAGCTAACTCTTATATTTACTTCTCACACCAGTCAACTCTTATATTTACTTCTCACACCAGTCAACTCCCACATTTACTTCTCACACCAGTCAACTCCCACATTTACTTCTCACACCAGTCAACTCTTATATTTACTTCTCACTGCAGTCAACTCTCACATTTACTTCTCACACCAGTCAACTCTCACATTTACTTCTCACACCAGTCAACTCTCACATTTACTTCTCACACCAGTCAACTCTCACATTTACTTCTCACACCAGTCAACTCCCACATTTACTTCTCACACCAGTCAACTCCCACATTTACTTCTCACACCAGTCAACTCTTATATTTACTTCTCACACCAGTCAACTCCACATTTACTTCTCACACCAGTCAACTCTTCACATTTACTTCTCACACCAGTCAACTCCCACATTTACTTCTCACACCAGTCAACTCCCACATTTACTTCTCACACCAGTCAACTCCCACATTTACTTCTCACACCAGTCAACTCCCACATTTACTTCTCACACCAGTCAACTCCCACATTTACTTCTCACACCAGTCAACTCCCACATTTACTTCTCACACCAGTCAACTCCCACATTTACTTCTCACACCAGTCAACTCCCACATTTACTTCTCACACCAGTCAACTCCCACATTTACTTCTCACACCAGTAAACTCCCACATTTACTTCTCACACCAGTCAACTCTCACATTTACTTCTCACACCAGTCAACTTCCACATTTACGTTCTCACACCAGTCAACTCCCACATTTACTTCTCACACCAGTCAACTCTCACATTTACTTCTCACACCAGTCAACTCTCACATTTACTTCTCACACCAGTCAACTCTATATTTACTTCTCACACCAGTCAACTCCCACATTTACTTCTCACACCAGTCAACTCCCACATTTACTTCTCACACCAGTCAACTCTCACATTTACCTCCTACCGCAAACTCTCACCACTCACACGCCAGACAGTGAGGCTGAAATGTTGACTTCCCGTTCAGAAAGCCATGCAACTTTACAAAATACACAACACATTCTCGCAGCAGGAACCCACTATGGCCCTCTCATTTGATCGGGTCATCACATTGTGTAGAGCCGAATGCACGGGGGTATAATTGGCTAGTCTTTACCTCTGTTAGCGGAGGAAGAGCGCAGGCGCCGTACCCTTCGCCCGACCGCGCATATAATACTATCATGGTAGTTCCAATCAACTACACTAACGCGCCCGACAATGGCGAACTTCTGAACGTAACCTATACTACTAACACACAGCATGGGATGGGCGTGACTGCAATGTTCTGCATAGGACAAGCTATTTCAGTGACAAGCAGTAGTAGCAATGTAGTAGTAAAAGCCGCAGGAACCTGTTCTTACATGTCTCCTTGACATTTGCTTTGGTGTTGTCCAATATTACGATCAAAACATTGTAGATACACCGCATTTCTCCTTGACATTACAAACAGGTCACTGGAATAGAGAAGGGTTTCTCCAATGTTGGGAATAAGACATTGTGGATAGTCCGTATTTCTCCTTGACATTTGAAACAAGTCAAGGTGTAGATAAGCTGTTGTCCAATGTTGCGATGAGACACTGGGTACAGACCGCATTACTGTGCAGCGAAATGCGCAGCGGTTCACATCAGCCATGCTCATTCTGGCGTGAGAATAACCAGGCACAAGTCCTGCTGCCGATAACACAGCGCCTGCCAGGAATATATGGGTGTTGATGACGTGAAAAACAAGTCGATTGTGGATGTTCTGGCAAGGGAATCGGCGAATCGTGTTTGATGGATGGATGCAAGTACCGGTTGCTAGAGCGACAGAATCAACGGCTATCATCTTGAATACATGTCCCAGGAGGCACCCTGTCAAGTTACGACACAGGCGTGGTTTCATCTGATGCTTGGAGATGTCCCTGACACGTAGTTTTGCCAGTGGGAACTAAACAGTGCCACCGGCATACCGGTAATGGAGACTTGTGCAATAAAAATGTGTACAGCGGATGTGCGGCCGTGATTGAGCACAATTACATAAAAATATTAATAAAGAGTTAGTGAGTTAGTTAGTCGACAGATCAACCTCATTACACATCGAAACATTCAGCCCATAAGTGCTCGGATCCCCTCCTCAGTAAATCCCGCAGCGTCTAGCGGCTAACGGCACCATTTCTGTGATGGTTTATCAATCTTCTTTGGCTTCCTGCGTAGTGTTCTTGTTTGGCCACACCTCTTTTAATTTGCTGTTCTCGCAGTCTGGCCATGGTTGTAGATTCACAGTCATCACTTGGTTCTCGCAAACGACTTACTTCTCGTAGAGCATTCAGAATATCAGCCTGGTCCATGGCTCTTCCGCCCTCCACAGCTTCACATGCGAGCTTGTCAGCCCGCTCATTTCCTTGTACACCCGCATGCCCTGGCACAAAATGAAGCTAATCTTTGCCAGCTGAGACCGCTCCAGAGGCAGCAACCATTCTCTTCGGATCCATCTCATCCCTAAATTCTTGAGCATATTCATCGAGTCACTGAGGAAACATGCCCTAGTGAATGTCTGTGTCTCGAGCCATGTTATTGCGTTACTTACTGCCATGACTTCCATAGTCTGGCTAATTGTGGTCAAAGCAAAAGCACCAGAATCTTCCTTCATAGTTCTCCCTCCGGCCTGAGCCGTAAAAGCCCACGGACTTCTCACTCGTCGAACGACCGACCCATCTGTGGGGTGAACTTTAAAAACAATTGACATGGCCTCCCAGGTCGTCCCCGCCAAAAAGAGATACTAGCAAGAGTTGTGGGAAACAGACCAGGCTGGACTGTACCATCGAGGCGAGAGACAGAGAGCGCTGGACACATATTGCAGGCGGACTTGCAGCCGTTGTGAAGACGGCACTTGATCTGTTAAGATCTGATTATAGAAGCATGTTCCACGGGTGAGGAGCGGCTGGCCGAGTGGCTAGAACGGCGGACTCTCATTCGGGAGACCCGGGTTCAATCCCTCGGTAAGGTGTTGGAATTTTTTCTGTCGGGGGCAAAAAGAAAATCCTAACCTGCACAGTTCGCAGCGACTGCACTAGCCAGGCGGCCTTAATTCCTCAGGCTCAAAGACCCCTCTGCCATACACCGCAAGGTACTATATTGGCAGTAAATGACAGTTCCACGGGTCAATTGAATAGTTTCCGACGTGTCATTGTTTTATGTTCACATGTCGCCACTGCAAGTTAGTTTACCCTCCAGACTTCAGAGAACATCGACGTGTCTTTTAAGATCCATATCCACACGCATTAATCATTTTCTGATCGATTTTTAACTTTCAGAACATGTTGAGTTCTTTTAATACAATATTCTTTGCGGCGTTCTCCACTTCTTCTAATTTATTTGGTGTATGTTTTCGTGTGCTCGTCATTGCACAGTTTCAATGATATATTTAGCGTAATGCTAGTTGCATATCCTTTAAAGGACTTCGTGGTCCACCCCAGCATACTTTGGCTATTTGTGATTTCTTGGCAAGTTGACGTTCAATAATTTGCCATTGCTTTCTGAATGACCGGCACTAACATCTTTGCATACAAATCAACGCAGGGCTGTCTGCGGCCAGATCTCCCACAGCTGTGTTTCGAACCCAGTCTACAGGGTTACTAATTGCATCCGCAACACCTTCGCCAGAGCCGCCTTGTTTAATGAAAATGCAAAACTTCACGAACATTTCCCACAGCCACCAGATGGCGATCAAAGTATCCTCCAATCACAGCAATGTCCTCGCCAACATTTATTTACTACACGCCTAAGCCCAGATTTGCATATGTAGGCTACTGATGCTGTTAAACTGGTGTATCGGAGCTGGGTGTCAGCACTTTCAATATCATACGAATGTTTTTGTTTGTACGTTTAACGTTACATTTCACCCCAAATACTTGATTAATAATGGTTTACTATCCCTGGAGTATGCCAACTGTCGTGAGAAAATTCATCATACAAAATAGGTACAGGCTGTACAAATGCAGAATGGTGCAGGACGTGTAATACAGATGTAGAATTTTATGGTAAAATACCGAGCTTGTACTGCCCCAAAACATTGCGTCGTAAACTTAAACCAGACACCAACAACTGCTATGAACTCGGTATGGACGAAATGCCGAGTAATGGAGATGATCACCTCCCGTTATAATATCACAACTGTGTATGTGTGAAATTGTAAACATGCCCCATCCTTGTCTGATGTAGGGGAGTTAATGCCTCGCACTTTAGCTGCAGTCTTGGCATTATCCTGAAATATAAGGTTATGAGGAGAGAAACGGGGGTGAATTACAACCCAGACTAGTGAATGTGTTAATCTTAATATATGCACGGAGTCAGAAGTCCAAAGCTGCGAATTCCTAATATATGCATGGTGTCAGAAGTCCCATTTCAAAATGCGAATAGAATTCCCATAATTATATTCACGGAGTCAGAAGCCCCATTCCAAAGCTGCGAATTCCTAATATATTCACGGAGTCAGAAGCCCCATTTCCAAACTTGAGAATGTGATAATCTCATTGTATTCAGGAAATCAGAAGCGCCAGACCAAGCTTCTGACCGTGTTAATCTCACTGTGTACGTGGAGACGGAAGCCCCAGACTTGTTAGCGTGTTTATCTGGTCAGATTAAGAGGAAGAGTGGCAGAGGCCGACCAAGAAAAATGATGCTGGATGGACTCAGACGGTGGCATGGAGGAATATCATCAACAGAGTTGGTCCAGAACACCAAAGACCGAGATCTGTGGAGAGCCATGAACGCCTACGCCAGCTGGCAGGGCACTTGATGATGATGATGATATATATATAATGTGTGTGTGTGTGCATGTGTGTGTATGTACGTGTCTCCTTTGATCGCACTGTTCACTGAAGCTTGTGTCTCGGACTAAAATATCTTGTCATGAATATATATGTCTTGAGTGCTTTCTTGGCAATGACGGATGGAGAAACACCATTTCAGTTAAGAGTGTTTTGCAAATGACTTCTTCTGTCTGTCTCTGCCTACGAACATAACGCCACTAAACACGAGGAAGAAAGCTCCCGTAAGTAAGCAAACACTAGGCAATAAAACTGCCTCTTTACCCAGTCAACTTCTTCTAAGATTAACACCTTGTGCCAACAACTTGAAGTTAGATGAGCGGTAAAAATAAAATCTTGGATAAAAATAGATTACAGGAGAGTTCCCATCCGTAACCCGACCAGGTAATTGAACATATCTATTCCTGGGTAACCAGTTGGCGTTGTATTTTTATTGATAATATTTCCTTTACTGTCGAATTCAGATGTATTTATCACTGCTGGAAAGTTTAAAACACGATTCTCAAATTTCTGTTACCCTTTATATCCCCCACTCCGGCATAAAAGCCCAGGACCCACTCACAGCAAGCCGTCCTCTCGCGTGCTACTTCCTGCAGCTCTCTCCGTGTTCTCCCCAAATCAATTATTTGTCTTAAATTCTCTTCTACGTGTATGTTTAGGTCTTACGGTAGTTTGGGTTCTCGGTACGCACTAGTGATATTTCTGGTAGCTGCTCAAGTGAGGCAGGGTTCGACCAGCACTGAGATGGACACAGGATATTGCAGAAACCTTAGACATGAGGGTGCAGGAGGCGGGAGAAATAGCCAGAGACAGAGAGGCTTTTCGGCAAATCGAGATCTTATGGACCTGCTTGCTTTGTGATGATGATAGACAAGTTATGTTCGTGGCTGAGATGCCTCTCCAGAACACTTTCAAGCTTTGAGGATCATCAACAGCCAGCACGTGCTCCAAGAGCGAGTCAACCGCTAAAACCTGCTTCCCGGGGATACAACAAAACACTGCACAAACTTGCCCCGTCTGTCAAATCCCGGTACGACTTCACAGATTCCACGTGCCTGTAGCTCTAGCGAGAGTCACGGTCGCGCAGAAGATAGCATGCTGGCCCACTGGCACAGCAGTCATGTGTTCGAACCCCCACCGAGTGGAAATATTGTACAATTGACCAGGTCGACGCGGCCTAGCATGGTGACCAGGACGTGTTCTGGAGGGTAAAGGCGGCCGGAGTGATCATGACAAAATGGACAAATGGCACCAATACTAAAGAACTAACATGTATCAATAACTACTAAGACAGCACTACAACACAATCTTCCTACCAATTCTATGCTACCAATGCCAAACCTGGACAACGACAGGAAAAAGAGAAAAGAAACATCACAACAACAGAAATGAGGTTCCTGAGAAGAATACTCAATGTATCAAGAAGAGATGAGATAAGAAATGAAGAAATCAGGACTAAAGTTGGGTCTATCTTAGCTGCGCTAGATTTTATTAGAAGGCAGCAAATAAAATGGTTTGGCCAAGCAAGTAGGTTACCAACTAACAGTATACCACAACAAGCAATGATGTACAGACCAGAGGGAAGCAGAGGAAGAGGTCGACCACGTAAACGATGGACGCAGGGAATAACAGAGTCCATGGGAATATCGATACATGAAGCCCATAAGCGGGCGCTCTCCCGCTGTTTATACTTCACCTCGACACCGCAAGGTACAAGAGGAACATGATGAGATGAAAGGTGAGATGAGATGAGAGGTGAGATGAGATGAGAGGTGAGATGAGCATGCATGCAAGTATGCTAGTTATTTTATTACACTTCCAACACAGAATGACATCATCTTCAAGAAGAGCATGTTTTCTTTCACCGGCTTTATTTTCTTATATTTGGGGAGAGACACTTTGCTTTGAAATAAGAACATAAGAAGCTTAATACTTACTGTTTTTGTGAAAAAGGCATACTTTGTTTACTTTAAACTAAAACTAAGGGAATGCTTTTAAATGTCCGCTTTTGTTTGTACAGTGACCTGCATGTTCGGAACAATGGCTATCGGCTGTTGCTGAATTGACTGATTTGCCTTTTCGGTTCACGCGTGAATTTTTCAGGAAACTCCTGGGAGTCGGCGCTGGAGTTACGGAGTTCGTGCTTTATGCGACGCTTTCGTCGGGTCGCCCTGCGGAAAGAGACCGAGCCATGTGAGAAAATCCGGGTCAATGAGGTCTTTCTGGTGACTGCCGATTCCGACGATGAACTGATGGTTTTCGTGGATGACTTTTGTGTTGGCATTCTGGCAGCGGCATTACTGCACAGTGTACCTGTGTGGGCTGTTGGCTTGTCGCGACTCCTGTCTGTTTCACTTTTCACACTGGACAGTGGGGAGCATTTTTGTGTGATATTCACTGGTACAGGAACGGAGCATAATGGGGACGACCCGTTGCCGTGAAGTTGGAACCTCGACTGACTGACTGACTAAAACTAAGCGACCTGGACAAGTCTTAGGCTTCTCAAATTGTTTTCAAACCATGTGTTGAACACCTGCGACAGTGGACTTGTGGGGAAAAAAAAATTGGAATTCTAAAGATTTGGAGAAAGTCAAAGAACCTCTATGATGACTCTTATTTCTGTGTTGTCAATGTTAAGATAATTAATGGAAAAAAAATCACAGATTTAGATTCTGCTAGATGACCCGTTTCACGTAGAGGTGACATACCAATTCCAACTTTCAGTCAGATTTCGGATTCCCTGGTGGAAGATGAGACAGCAGTGGCATGCGGAACAGCTAGTTACAGTGATAGTGATTTTCCATAGATGATTTTCCAACTGCTCAAGATTTCGACTAGTTGAACTGAATGATCTAGCCCGAGATCTATATCTCTCCAAGGAATCTTCGGAACTTTTGGCTTCAAAATTGAAAGAAATAAAAAATATTGACTGCTGAGCTGAAACAAAGGTTACATTTTATCGTAGAAGAGAGCAAGATTTTCTTACATTATTTTGTAAATAAAATAACTTTGTGTTTTGTACTAATGTAAGAGGTCTTGTAAACGAAATGGGTGTACGTTATACACCAGAAGAGTGGCTACTTTTCATATACAGCTCTAAAAGAAGTTTGAAAGGTGTTCTCTTACACAATGGTAACAAATATGGCTCAATTCCAGTTGCCCATTCTACTACAATGAAGGAGAAGTACGCTAAAAGAAGCACAGTTCTGAAAAATATGAGGTATTTAGAACCTTACTAGATGGTTTGTGTAGATCGTAAAATGAGTTTGGGCAGCAAAGAGGGGGTTCACTAAATATCCATGCTTTATATGTTTGTGGGATAGCAGGGCAAAAGATACGCACTGGACAAAGGAACAGTGGCCGTTGAGGGATGAATTTAAAGTTGGAGAAGAAAATATTGTCAAGAAGTCTCTCATTTGTCGAAATAGAGTTCTGCTGATACAAATACATATACAGCTTGATTTGATAAAGCAGTTTGTTAAGGCACTGAACAAAGATAGTACCACAACCTCGTCATCATTTGTTTTAGTTGTGCACAACTTTCTTGGTAACTTTAAAGCATACAATTATTCTGAATTAGCTGAAAACATGCTGTCGAGTTTTTGTAAGCACACAATTGGACTACCTCCATGATCATTTACAGTTCTTTCCCGAGAATCTTAGCGACTTTAGTGAGGAGCAATGTGAAAGATTTCACCAAGATACAAAAACAATGGAAGAGAGATACCAAGGACTTCGGGGTGTCCACATGATGGCAGATTACTGTTGGGCCCTTAAGCATAATATAACAGAGCATCTCTGTTAAGGGGTTTAGATGGGTGTGCAAGGGGAAAAAGACTAGTATACAAGGCACGGCTGAGCATCCCGTTGGGATGTAACTAGGGCCGCTCAAGCTGTGACGCGGGGGTGGGGAATAGGTTAGTTACCAACCGGAGGCCATGCTGGCAGGACGCGATGTGACCATCTAGAATTGTATGTCAAATTTTATGCCTACTGAAGTTTCATATAAATAAAGCAAGATGTTCAGCAACTACTGCCAGGCCTTCTAGTAGATCTGTTGCATTCGTCTCCCCCTGTGTTACAATGACTGTCAGGGCATATCACATTCCAGGAAGTCCTCGAAAAGAAGCTTTATGTGTGTTGACTATAGATTTAAAAAAAATGCCAGTGAAAAAGTTTTAATGTATTTTTGGTGTTTTATATAAAGGTAATAAATGCATCGTAATTACATATAATATGAATGCAAATTATAGCCAAAAAGCCACTGATGGCACCTAACTCTAGACTTGAGCATAGCAATTGCCCTTCTAAGAAGGCCATTCTTAGTTATCTCAAAAACTAGAACTGATAGGGAAAAAATAATCTGATCACAGTTTTGGAATCAACAAAGTTACCCAAGAATAGCTATAACATTTACATGTGTGTCAACTTGTGTAATCAGTATGATGTCTGTATCGGTAGCTAAGTACTTTGGTCACATTAAAATCCACAGCAGATTTGGGAGGACTGATAAAACGATGGGGTATGTGCATCAATGTTGGTGGAAATTTTGCTGAGAAATAAAGGGACAATGCATGTATACAAATAAACTGGTTTCAAGTTGTTATCATATTTAGTTATTTTTCTGCAGCCATTTGTGACTTACTTATTAACTTACCCTCGTATATTTCGGCCTAATGTGTCCTCTAATATAATGATTACATATTTCACCCTAAGGTGTCCTCTTATATATTTATTATATATTTCAGCCCAATGTGTCCTCTAATATATTTATTATATATTTCAGCTAAAGTGTCCTCTAATACAGTGGTTCTCAACCTTTTTTGGCCCGTGCCCCCCTTCACCATATTTTCAGAACGTCCCCCTTCCTATCAAAAATTTGGCCCGTTTCCCCCTTCACTGTATTTTCAGAACGTCATTCCCCCCTTTCATATTTCCTATCTAAAAATCCCCCACCCCTACACAGTATACGTAAAAATGAAAGGTAAATTTAATACATATACTAAAAGTCTAGAGATCCACATAAAACATGATTTGTGGGTCTACTTACTTAATAAAATGAATTTTAGAAGGATGAGACGTACATAACTGTAAAGTATGAAGGGAAAACAATATCAAGTAATCAGTTCTTGTATTAACGCGATCTTGAAATGGTCTTCATCCTCTTTCTTCTCCCCCCCCCCCCCCCCCCGAAACCCTAAATTCTCCCTGGGGGGAATTCCCCACCAGGTTGAAAACCACTCCTCTAATATATTTATTATATATTTCAGCCTAATGTGTCCTGTAATATATTTAATAAAACTTTCACGCTGTGTCCTTTAATATATTTATTATAGCTTTCAAGCTGTGACCTCTAATATATTTGTTATAGTCTTCACCTAATGTGTCCTGTAATATATTTATTGTAAATGTCAGCTTATTGTGTCCTACAATATATGTAATAACATTTTTACGCTGTGTCCTTTAATATATTTGTTATAGCTTTCAGCTAAGAAAGTCAGGTCTGCACACAGGGACAGAATGATTGTTTTCTTCACGAATACTTACACAGCCACCATTTACCACAATAAGTATATTCCTTCATTTCCGTGGCTGCTGTTGTCTCTGATGTTTCGTTTGGCAACGAAGCGAAGTGAATAAGCAAGTCATTTTATGACTATGGTGCTTCAAAAACTTCTGCTGGAATTTGTGCTTTCTTCTGATGAGATTACATCATATTGTGTGCAGCCCTGCTTGCTGAACATGTGAAAGTGGGTATGTGTTTGTGCGTGTGTATGCGTGTGTTTATGTGTGTGCTTTTGTATGTGTGTAGGAGAGAGAGAGAGAGAGAGAGAGAGAGAGAGAGAGAGAGAGAGAGAGAGAGAGAGAGAGAGAGAGAGAGAAACAGAGAGAGGGAGAAAGAATGAGAGAGCGAAAGAAAGTGAGAGAAAGAAAGAAAGAAAGAGATAGAGGAAGAGAAAGAAAGAAAGCGAGAGAGAGAGAGAGAGAGAGAGAGAGAGAGAGAGAGAGAGAGAGAGAGAGAGAGAGAGAGAGAGAGAGAGAGAACGAACGAACGAACGAACGAGAAAGAGAGAGAGAAAA
>JACEFZ010010954.1:0-20000 GCA_014155875.1 Cepaea nemoralis | reverse complement strand
TTTCTCTTAGTCCAAAAAGAACAGGTTGTTTGGGGACATCTACACCTGTCCCTCGGAAACTCCAAAATCTTTTGGCCGACATAAAGTAAAAATCAGTGCGGTTTCGAGCAGTAGTAAGCAGCCATTGCCCAACACATTATCTCAGGAGTACTTGAGTATAAATTTTTTTTCCTCTTTCTTATATTTTCGTTCTGCAGGCCTAAACACTAGCTATAATATTAAATACTGTAAACCTTTGAACTCAAATTACTAACAAGTTTATTAATTTTGTGTCTATCGATTTCATCATACATTTTGTTCATCATGGCTAGTTTGAACGAGTACATTGAAATGGGTTTAAAAATGAACTATACTGGTGAAGAGTTGAGAGCCTGGAGTGAGAAAAAGTTTGCAGAATACCTCCTACAACAGGAGAAGAGTAATGAACGTGATGAAAGAGCTGCCGAAAGAGCTTTAAAACAAGCAGGATTAGATAATGTTTTAAAACAAGCAGAATTAGATAATGCTTTAAAACAAGCAGAATTAGATAATGCTTTAAAACTTAAGCAAGCTGAAACAGATGCAGAAATAAGAAAAGCTGAAATTACATCCCAAACCAGGAAAGAAGAGCTTGAAGTACAGCTAAAAATTGAGCAGATGAAAGCAGAAACTTCCAAAGAAAAGGAAGATAGAAAAGCTGACAAAGACCAGCCATATAAGAAATACCAAGGGCTGATTAAAAGTTACTCCACAGGTGACTGCATAGCAGCTTTCACTCAAAATTTTGAATGTATTATGGATCATTATCAGATCCCAAAGTCAGAATGGAGTATAATATATATGAGAAGTCTTTCTGGAGATCCTCTGAAAGTAATAGAGGCCATTCCAAATGACCTGAAGAAAGATTATCAGCATATTAAGACACAAATTATGGCTCATTTTCTGCTAGATGAAGCAGGCTACAGAGAACAGTTTGGTAAATTGTCTCCTAAACCAACACAAACGTTATCTGATTACATCTCAGAAATACAAAATGTTTTCTCTAAGTGGCTATCTGCAGCCAAAGTAAATGGTAATTTTGATAAATTGGTGGATCTTATTTTGAGAGATAAAATCATTACATCTCTCCCACCACCATTTTCTAAATTTCTATTAGCATGTCAGTGTGAAAGTGTACAACAGATTGAAAGTCGGGGAGCAGGTTATTTTTTCAGCCAATAAACAATGTTTCAGTACTAGGTTGACGAGCACAGACTTTGTAGCAGCCGCTACTTATGATAGATCTAAGTCAGTGCCTTACAACAAACAAATGCCCTATAGGCAATCTGCTGATCAGAGTAACAAATGCAGATATTGTCATTTGCCACACATCGAAACTGATATGTGTGACCAACATCCTGGTTACATGTCTTACTTACAAACTACATAGCAAAGCAAGACAAGGAAAGAAAGGTATACAGACGTGCCACCAAATGCTTCCTCTGTAAAGCTTTCGGCCACTGGCGTAAAGATTGTAAAGCCAAAGCTATGTCTAGAAAGGCTAATGCAGCTATGATTGATAGTTCGTCATCAGATGATGAAAGTATAGAAGATCAAAATGTAAACGCAGCACATGCTATTGATGTGTTTCAACACGACAAATGTACTGTCTGTGATCAATTTCATGAAAATGGCATTTTGACATGTGGCCATTCAATTCCTGTTACAAATGAGGAAGCCAACTTAGTTGTGAACTCCCAAGGTAAACTAAATATCCACCAGGGGTATATTAACGGTAGAGCTGCCACCGTTTTACGTGATAGCGGCAGTACCCTCATTGGCATTAAGAAAGACTATATTTTACCATCACAATATAGTGGTAAATATGTTACTTGCAGAACTTTCTCGGGTAACATCGAGAGATACCCTCTTGCATGGGCATATATAAATGCACCATTCCTCTCCGGAAAGGTTAAATGCGCAGCATTGAACAATCCTTGTTGCGATGTTATCATCGGTAACCTTCCAGAGGTTAATGACATGCCACATGACAGTATTGTATCCTCTGCCACTTGTAACACCAATCATACCATCTCACCATCATCACAAATCACGTTTCATGATATTGATGTATTACCACCCATAAATGAATGTATGTATGCCAATTCGGCAATGTCATCACAGGAATGTAGTTGTATGAATGTGACACCAAGTTGTAATATACATGTTAACCGTGATAGTACAAATGCAGTAACTAGATCTACTGCTCAAAGGCAAGATCGAATCGATCAGACAGAGGCTTTACAGCTAATAAGCCCAGTTGTAACATCTCCTGAAACAACTAGGGAGAAATTTATAACAGCTCAAAAAGCCGATCGATCATTGCAAAAGTATTTTAAACTAATAGGCCAAAAGCCACGAGTAGCAAAGAACGCTAAATGGTATTTTGCTCTGAAAAACGGAATTCTGACACGGTACTATACCAAAGGTTCTAGCACTACTGAACAAACGTACCTTCAGAAAACCGCAACCAAGCATTACAGCTAGCGCATGACATACCCTTTGCAGGGCATATGGCGTATGCTAAAACGCGAGCAAGGTTACTTACTCAATTCTATTGGCCTAAATTTTGCAGTGATACGAAAGTATATTGTAGATCTTGTGACATCTGCCAAAAGCTTGTTAAAAAGGGGAAACACCCGCAAGCAGAACTACAAGTCACTGATTTGGCAAGTAGACCATTTGAAAAGATCTCGGTCGATATAGTTGGCCCCCTTAACCACATAACATCAAGGGGAAACAAATATATTGTTACAATAATTGATTTATGTAGTCGGTGGCCAGAAGCCATTCCAATGAAGAATATAACTTCCAAAGATATCATGGAAGTATTTTTTCATATTTTTGCAAGGGTAGGATTCCCTGACACCATTCTTTCAGCTCGGGGTAGCCAGTTTATTTCCGCAGCTACACAAGCATTTACTAAAATGTTGGGGGTGAAGCAATGCTTCAACAGCCCATACCACCCACACTCCACAGGTATCATAGAAAAGATCAACGGCGATCTTAAACATATGCTCGCAAAAGTAACCCAAGAGCATCCCGAAGACTGGGACACATATCTGCCTGCTATTTTATTTGCATATAGAGAAGTGCCACATTCCAGCACTGGATTCTCACTGGATTCTCGAAATCGTCTATGGTGCCAAACCACGCGGCCCATTATCATTGTACCATTCTATGCTAACTGAAAGTAAAACCATTTGTACACCCATTTCATCATATGAACATGTAACATCATTGCGCGATAGAATTATGAGATCATGTATGTTAGCCAAAGAAGCACTACAAAAATCTGGTGCAATCTACCGACAATACGCTAACAGAGGAAATAGAACCATTACTCTGACGCCAGGACAGGACGTTCTTCTCTTATTGCCAAGTGACAGACATCTTCTGACAGACTCATGGCAAGGACCGTTTAAAGTACTACGACAAATTTCGACGGTAGATTACGAAATTGCAGTTAGGGACAAACACAAAATTTTCCATATTAACATGCTTAAACCATACTACCACAGGGACGACGAACAAGTGGAGACGACAGCAAGCACAACAATAGTGGACTAGACAGACGACAACGATACTGACGAGATACCAACACCAGTCCTTGACACGACAACCAACCTACAGGACATAAAGGTAAATCCCAAACTGACTCAGACACAGATTAACAGTTGCAGACAAGTATTACAAGACTACAGTACAATTTTTTCTAACAACCCAGGACAGACAGACTTAGTGCAGCATCATATTATTTTGACATCTGACATTCCAATAAAATGCAGACCATATTCCATCCCTATACACTACAAAGACACATTGCATCAAGAAATTACTGACTTAGAAGCAAATCATATCATCCGACGTTCACAATCACATTTTTGTTCACCTATTGTCATTGTGAAGAAGAAGGACAACACAATAAGACTCTGTGTTGACTATAGGAAACTCAACGGCATTACACAGTTGGATTTAGAACCAATGAGCAACTGTGAAGACATACTGACGGAACTGACTGACTCACGGTACTTTACTAAACTTGACATGACAAAAGGTTACTGGCAAATACCTGTACATGCTGACAGTATACATTTGACAGCATTTGCCACACCCTGGGGACTATACGAATGGTGCAAGTTGCCATTCGGGCTAGTTAATGCTCCAGCAACATTTGTCAGAATGACAAGACGACTTTGACAGACATTCCCAACATCATTTGGTATATGGACGACATTTGCATACATACAAGCAACATGACAGACCATATAACAGCACTGCATCAGACATTCGACAGGATTAGACAACATGGACTGACAATAAAACCCTCCAAAGTTGATATAGCCTTTCAAGAAATTTCATTTTTGGGCTATAAGATCTCAAATGGCTTCATATCAACTGACGATAACATTATGTCCAGAATTTTAAAATTGTCGCTTCCGACAACAAAGAAACAGTTGCGAAGTGTGTTAGGTCTTTTGAATTATTATAGGCAATTCATTCCTCATTTTGCTGAATTGACCAAATGTTTTACTGATTTACTAACAAACAAACATCCAAATGTCATTGTAAATAGCGAATGTTTAAGGCCTGCATTTGCGAGAGTATTATCTTATTTTTCCAAGGAACCCATTCTAAAATTACCAGATGTTAGCACTATTTTCAGGCTAAGATGCGATGCGAGCTCCGTAGCCATTGGAGGGGTACTACTTCAAGAACACGACCAAGTGTTGTACCCGGTATACTACGTCTCCCGGAAACTGAACACCAGCGAACGAAATTACAGCACGCCGGAACTCGAAGCCCTCGCTCTTGTGTTCTCGGTACGTAAATTTCTAGATTTCTTTTAGGTAAACATTTCATCATTGAAACAGACAATAGTCCGTTGACATTTATCACCAGGGGAGCCCCAACTAACTAAAGAGTGGCCAGATGGTCCCTTCTTTTACAGGACTATAGCTTCGAAATCAGACATATCAAAGGCTCACATAACTCTCTTGCCGATATTCTATCGAGATGTCCTGACGACTCACCCAATAGCCAGGTAACACCCGAGCACATTGCAGATAGTGTATAAACTGCAACCTAGATAGTGCTCAACACCACAGCCAATTGTGACCTCATGTCAGTTACGCTGTGTAAAACTGTGTGATAGGGAAAATGTAATTTCCCAGTGTAAATATAGTATGTACATATTGTTATTATCATGTGAATGAAAGGTTCGTATAATTATAAGAAAGTTGCAAGAATGTCATTAATAGTGTAAATATATATTATCATTATAATAACGACACCATAAGTGTCACAGGACAGTACTACAGGACCCAAAAAGACTTACTGAGCTTGAACAAATACCAAGCAATCCTGAGTACAACTATAAAGATGGTCCACGACGTTTTAACAAGTATGAGTGATGACCGTGACAACCTAATCTGAGAATATGACGGAAGAAGCTATCCTACCACTGATAACAAGATCTGGGTACTCCATATATTTACAGTCTAACGCAACGAGAGACCTTAATGTGAGTGTGCGGCAACATCTTTACACTTCTGTTATATATTTATATTACTTTCATAATAATGTACCATAATAAAATATTTATAAATTGATGACAATTATATGTAAATTCGAGTATGAAACATTTCCATATACAAAATTGTATATGTCGATTTTTGTTAGATGTAATCTCAGCATCGTAACTTGATTTACTTTTTCACAAAGTGACCTTTTTGTGCACTTTTGTCAGAGAGGATCAAATTATGACACTAAGAAAGAAAATGGTACCTGTAATTTATTTGTTGAAAGCATGATGAAATTATTGTCCTAAATTTTGTTACATAAACAAGGGACATAACTAAATATTGTTGGTGATGCGTAAATATGTATTGAAACTACCATGTTTGCCTAATAGGTATCACGTCAAGAGGACGTCATGTGTATATGGGAAAACTTGCCAAAACTGAAGACCTTCATCGGGCATTCTATTAGATAGGGATAGATGTTCAATGTCGGAGTTATCTTATAGGTAGATACTCACAGACTCACCTGTTTATTTGTAATTTTTCTTTTTGGTGGAGAGGTAGGGCAAGTTAGCCGTAACTACGGGCTGGCTGTGTCTCAGTGAGGTAAAAACCATGGAATTGATTGTACCTGACAATTATGCTGTATGGATAGGCATGGGGATCATATACATATTGCTTACTAATCACCTGTACATATTAGAACTAATCAGAGCTATGTCAGATAAAGTGCAAAGTTCGATTCTGACAAGATAAAGAACAGCGAAATAGAGTACATGAAAGGAAAACCTTTCATGAAATTAAGGGGTGGGGGGAGGATGTCAGAGTCTCACCCGAGGATAGAACGCGTTGTCTGCACCAACGCCCGACAATGCAACGCCGAGATATTATAAGCCCTACAGTTATAATGCGGCGGCCTCACTAGCGCCAGGCAGCCAGCGCTCGATAGTGTAGCGCTGGGCTATTATAAGCACTACAGGCGATAAGCGCTGAACGATGCTAAGCAGGCAGCTAGCACACAGCGTGAACCGTGAGGGGTCACGCGTGCTAACCCAAGCGCTACTAGAGAGTCTGCTGTGTCCAGTCATACTGAGCTGGACGGTCGTCAGAGACAGACGTGTGAAAGCGGCTGAGAGTTGTTGCATGTCGTTGAAAGCTAGCCTGTTTGACAGCTTGAGATGGAGTGCGTGTCTGTGTGACTTGTAAGTTGGAGTGCATTGATATCTTCTATTGTATTGATGTATTGATTACTTGCACTGTTGTAATCCATTGTATATTGTAACTTGTGTTTGCGCGAAGCGTGTATTGATTCACGATGTGTGCAGTGCGCGAATAAATAGCACGAAATATCTTATCGGCGGTTAGCCTTGTGTTGTTTAGCTAGCATAATTAAGATCGTACTTTGTCAAGTGACTAGCCCTAATTCTTGCCCTAAGCAAGACTTTGACAAGACCACAACAATCACGGGGGAATAATTTTTATATTTACAACAATCACGGGGGAATAATTTTTATATATATAATTTCATGTAGTGTTTTCATATCGTTGTTTCGGTGTGTGTTTCTTATTTATGTGTTGACAAAGGTTTTAGCCGCAGCGTCCATCTTGTTACATGTGATAGTGATCTAGTAAAGCTCATCGTCTAATTCTCGCTTTTTGGTGATTCATTCATTATATAGTAGCTATGACTTCTCCCTCACTTCAAAACCTGGCCACGCCACTATTGGGTAGAGAGTCTTCCAACGATTTCAAGAAAACAGCTTGTTAAACGTCGAGCAAGAATAAATTGTAAAAGCGTCAGAAAATACAGCACTGTGACACATATTAACCTTCATAATATGTAGTACAGTAATGCCCAGGAGAGTGATTGTCACCCGTGTGCTAAATTCTCGGAATCCACGAGACCATGAGGTAAACAGCAAATGTGACGTGGTGCCTATATTCCATGGGGCTTGTTGGGTAGTGTCTGGGTTGAAAGGTCAATGTAGATCTCTGACTGTTGTCCGTTTGTTGGCAGTTCATGTAACGCCAACTGTTTCAATCCCTAGAGTTCCTTCAGGAGGACAATGTACAGGATGTGAGTGCGTTTACTAGATCATAATCTGCAGTACTGGCACTCTGCTTACTTCATCATCATCTATGATCTCAAGTACTGACACAATGTTTACAATATCATGAACTCAAGTACTGGCACCCTGTTTAATACAACAGGCTCTGTAGTGCTGAAACCCTGGTGACTACACTATGCTCTATAGTATGTAGCACTGACACCCTGTTGATTACATCATCATCTGTAGTACTGGCACCCTGTTTACAACATCATTATCTGTAGTACGGGTACCCTGTTTACAACATCATTATCTGTAGTACGGGCATCCTGTTTACAACATCATTATCTGTAGTACGGACATCCTGTTTACAACATCATCATCTGTAGTACGGGCATCCTGTTTACAACATCATCATCTGTAGTACTGGCACCCTGTTGATTACATCATCATCTGTAGTACTGGCACCCTGTTTACAACATCATTATCTGTAGTACTGGCACCCTGTTTACAACATCATTATCTGTAGTACGGGCATCCTGTTTACAACATCATTATCTGTAGTACGGGCATCCTGTTTACAACATCATCATCTGTAGTACGGGCATCCTGTTTACAACATCATTATCTGTAGTACGGGCATCCTGTTTACAACATTATTATCTGTAGTACGGGCATCCTGTTTACAACATCATTATCTGTAGTACGGGCATCCTGTTTACAACATCATCATCTGTAGTACGAGTACCCTGTTTACAACATCATTATCTGTAGTACGGTCACCCTGTTTATAACATCATGTTCTGAAGTTTTCTAAACAATGTAAAGTAAGGGTGGCGTGATAAGAATAGTCTTTTCTCTTGTTTGTCGATCTTTTTCTACGCTTTTTATGACGACCACCCCAGCGTTAATTCATTACACACACACATGCACGCACATACGCGTATATACACACTACAGCTGACTTGGGATGTCATACACTTAGAGCGAATATCGTTTGTACAATTAGCTAACTTACACAACGATTGTAAAGCTAATATATATATATTGTATTTACACCAGTGCTTCACATGTCAACCCGGTTCGTACAATCCAACATTCACACGGGTGGTATTCGGGTGATTGTTGAATGTTGGCATGGGATATCGAAATGAATGTTGGCATTTAATGTTGACGTGAATCTAACATGAATGTTGACATGGATGTTGAAATGATCATTGACATGAATGTTAACACGAATGTTGACATTGAATGTTGACATGAATGTTGACACGAATGTTAACGTTGAACGCAGACATGGATCATGACAGTAAATGTTTACATTAGTTTTGACATACAATATTGACATCAGCATGGATATGAGTGTTGGCGTTGAATGCTTATATGTATCATGCCATTGAGTGTTGACAACAACCTGGACATATATTGTTACAACAAGTATTAACATATAATGTTACAACAAGTATTAACATGCATGTATCACGACACTGAATGTCGACATCAAATGTTAGCACTGAATGTCGACATCAAATGTTAGCACTGAATGTCGACATCAAATATTAGCACTGAATGTCAACAGTTGATGCGGATTGTCTACTTCTGATACAAACAATCAGTTCTCTTCGTGAGCTAGTTTCTGCCAAGGCAACTTCATACAAGGCTCTATGATTTATATTCCGTAATTCCTTCTGCAAACCATCATGCTTAAAGCATATCATACAATTGTCCATACCTATCTTGAACATCTAGTCCATAAAATATCAAGAGTTTACTTGGAAGATAATTACATAATCCTTCGCCCACAGTGCATAAAACTGGCTAATATCCAGAAATAGTTCTAGAAGTGGGAATAAGAATGGTCAATATTTACAGTTCTTCCTACATACTTAGACATCCGGAGTAACTAACAACGGCTGTCAGGGAGAGGATAATGAAACTAGAACATAATATTAGGACCGGGATTTATTTAAAAATCCACCTGGACTTCCAGTAATAAAATTTCCCCTGGTCTCTGGGTAGTGAGATCGGACGCCCGTGTGTATTGTTGCGCATGTAAAAAATCCTTTGGCAGTTGGAAATCGAAAAAGAGTAGCCTACCGGCGCTGCTCGGGCAAAATTTCGAGTTAAAAATGTACCCAAGTATTTCAGGATCCTCGCCGATGCAACGGAGTTCGTGCATTGAGCTGAGTTTCTCCAGACTCAGGTTTGAGTTAGGAGGAAAACGGAGCACTTATGGGTTAAACCGTGTGCCGTGATGTTGATCCAACGACTAAAACTAAAAAAAACTAAAACTAGAACATAATATACAACTATAAGAGAGACAAACAACATTCTGGTGTGATATGATGAGACGAGAGGCATTGGAGAACATCGTGACGACTGGAAAGATCCGTGGGGAAAAGAGGGGGAAGAAGACCAAGAGACATAGTGCTGGATGGACTGAAACGGTGGCATGGAGGAATATCAGCAACAGCGTTGATCTAGAAGTAAACAAAGTATAGAAGTAAACAAAGATCTACACCTTTGCCTTATTGACTACACAAAGGCTTTCGATAAAATGAGGCATGTCGACATGATAAGGATGCTTCACGATCTGCAAATTTATGGAAAAGACCTTAGCCTTGCAAAAGACATATATTGGAAACAACAAGCTGCCATCAGAATCGATAATGAAGTAGGTCAATATCAGCCTATTAAGAGAGGTGTGAGACAACGATGTGTAATGTCTTCAGACCGTGTTTCCC
Source organism: Cepaea nemoralis (assembly GCA_014155875.1). Lineage (NCBI taxonomy): Eukaryota > Metazoa > Mollusca > Gastropoda > Stylommatophora > Helicidae > Cepaea > Cepaea nemoralis. The sequence goes on along the minus strand of JACEFZ010010954.1, from coordinate 9,668 downwards.
TGTACAGTGAAAATATTTTCAGAAATATAGAAGATATGGAAGTAATAAACATTGGGGGACGATGCATCAATAACATTAGATATGCAGATGATACAGTCTTAATCACAGACAATGAATAGGACCTGCAACATTTAGTAGATGCGGTTGTTGCACACAGTTAACAACTAGGGATAGAATTGAATTGTAATAAGACTCAGATTATGGTCGTCACTAGGAAAAAGGAAATACCACAATGTAATATACAAGTAAATGGGCATATTGTTAAACAAGTGAATCGGTACAGTTATCAGGGAGCAGTCATAACATCTGTCGTGTATTTATTTATAGTGTCGTCCTTGGGGTGAGGGGAATAAACACTCACATTCTTTTTAACCCCATATCATTATTCTGGAGAATCCACTAGATTCCGTCCACAACACCCCGTCAATCCCTGGATACCTCTTTCTCTCTCACCACTCACCACTGGATCATGCCTCCTCTCATTATTCCCCAAAACAACATACTGCACAACTCTAGCTTCTAAAAATAAATAACAATTTAATTTAATGAAGAAAAGTGAATGTATGTCGTATACTCTAGTGTGTCTGCAGAATCAGACCGGACAACTCAGGAGCAAAGTCTGATCATCCCGGTAATGGCCACACAACATCATCATAGCTCAGCCCACAATGACCTCACAAAACGATGTGTCCCTCCTGCCAGATGTTGACTTCCTCTTTGATAACCCAAATACCTGGTCACCAATCACGGATATAGTCCAATACTGATCCTGAATCGATCACACACAATGTTACTAAATGTCCCTGCCATTCCGAGATTTAACAATCCCTGTATCGTGAAAACACGGATCACTGTCAATAAATCAATCAATCAACCATGTGCCATGCCGGAAAGCGTCACTGTCACTTGAAACAAAATGATTCATCCCTAAATGTTCTAGAGTTTCACGATTACACAGTTAATAATTACAGTTCCACAGGAATCTAATAACTGAGAAGAACGCTATGTTCGTTGTTCCTGTTCCCCTTATAACCCATATTGTTCTTTTTACGTGTGGTATGGAAAATAATTTCACTCAACTTCCGTGAACCCTATCACTAAGGAGTCATTTCCAGATAGTTATCTGTTTCTGCTCAACAGAACCATGTTCCATCAGACCCTCTTGATTATGGGCCCAGAGCAAAAGCCGCTGAATAAAACCTCGTTCACTGAATCATCCAGAATCTTAAACAGTGAATGTTCAGCTTGTTTTCTTCTTAACCGGAGTGGAACCTGTGAAAGAGAGTACACACCTGGTGAGAGCAACCCGACACTGACCCCTATTAGATGAGTGCAGGCCGACGGCCGCACTCAGATATTTAACAGTGGACTAAACTCTGTGTAACAGTGAAGCACAAAGGCAACTGAATGGAGGAAGTCAAGCCAACGATGATTGGAAATGACTCAGTTTATTGTGAGAGTCTTCTAGTCATATCAAAATGAATACACTGACTATAAATGTAGACACATCTTGCTGGCTTGGCCGCTGGGTGGTAACTGCCCCCTATTTACCTCTACGTCAGCACGTGAGCGTCCTTAACTACCTAGCTACGGTGCTCACGCGTGCATCAGCTATTTGTCTCTTTCCCCTTGCACGCCGTGCCACCTAACTAAACCCCGTATAACAGCCTACTCTGTTATATCTGTCATAAGGCAGAGGAACTCATTACATCGGTCTGAGTTAGGGTAAGACAAGGTGTCAGGTTCTTACATATAACAATGAATAAGGCTCGTATGACCTAACACATGTGAGACAAACACAGTCACGGAATGACGTGACACACTGCAACACTAAGTTAAACACTTTATTTACACTTCTCACGCAATACAATCAGATCAGACATCTCGCCATTACAATGTCGATATCACAATACAATTAGTCAATGACTCAACACACTGGATACACTCACAGACCTATCCCACAGCCGCACAGTTTCCTATTCTCTCACAAGAGTTACTATCAATCGGCATTCGGACACAGCAGTCACACAAGCTCTCTCAAACCCGTCCGTACTGTCCGGCGATCCCAAGCCTGTCTCCCGTTCCCCACTCTGAGCACTTGCCATGTGGGATGGAGTCCCGGCGGGAACTTCGTGCGTCACGCCTGTACTGGCTTGACCGCTGTCTGCTTAGTCCCGCTTACAGGCGAACCTGTGGACAGGTAAATGGTATTCGCCTGGCGCCCGTAATGACGCCGCGGCACAACTACAGGGGAGATTATGACACAAGGAAAGACCAAAGGCACAGTGCAGAACCCCAGTAGACACCCCACTGGAAGATCCCACCCCTGGACATTTCCTCTATCCCCCAACCATCCCCAATCTCTCAAAATATCATCCCACTACACTATTCTCAACAAGCTGAGCCAATTGACATCTCACACTGGCTAGTTTAACAACGCGACTGCCTGCTGTCGCCGACACTCCTAGAATACCTAACCAAAAAGCAACAACACTATGCTCAAGTCCTAAACTCTATCCATCACTAGACTATCCTAAATTACTTATACCTAAACTCTATCTAGTGAATACCTTATGTAAACCAGCTCTATCCTGAATTGAATCTACACATTGCCATGCAAGAGAGATGTTCATCAACTTTAATTGACACAGAACACAATAGATTCTTTCCTAAATTTGAACAGAGCTAGCCAAACACTTCAGTCTAGTTTAATTCCATTTTCCCACTGGCGGGAAATAAGTTATGTTTCCTCCAGTCGGAGATTGTTCGAGTGACGTCATTCGCTGTCAACAACAGGTGGTCTTGGCGGCAACCAAATCAAAACTGCGTTTTTCCTTTCATCTTGCAATTCGGGCAAACTAACATGCCGACAATTTTCCTGTGTCCTGGGGAAATCTCAAGGGACTTTTGGTTTCGTTTGATCCGATGGAAGTGTCTGTCCCCCCCCCCCCCCCCCCCCCCCCCCCCCCCCCCCCGATCAACCAAAAGTTGCAGCTGTCTCTGTAAATCTATCATCTGATCGTTAACTCCAGTGGTCCCGTGACAACATCTGATGAGAGATGCCATGAAGAGATGAGAACAAGAATTGCCATTGCGAAGGTAGCCTTTTGCAAGATGAAAAACATACTGACCAATAAAACGATATCAGAGATATATGAAGAGATTAGAATAAGAATTGCCATTGCGAAGGTAGCCTTTTGCAAGATGAAAAACATACTGACCAATAAAACGATATCAACTGAAACGAGAAAAAGTGTTGAGGTGCTACATAGAACCCATACTTTTGTATGGATGTGAAGCGTGGACAATGAGCAGACAAGCTAAAAAAACATCTGATGGCTGTGGAAATGTGGTTTCTGAGGAAATGCAAAGAATACCACGGACAGACAGAAAAACCAATGAACAAGTCCTTCAAGAAACAAATGAAGACCGTAAACTGATTAGAGACATTAGACATAGACAGTCAAACATGTTTGGGCATGTTATGAGAAGGAATGAATTGGAAAACTTGGTGACAACTGGCAAGATCGAAGGGAAGAGACCAAAGGGAAGACATAAACGTAAATACCTGGATGGCTTGACCACGTGGCATGGTCGAGACAGGAACATGGATCTGATCCACGACTTTGGTGATCGAGTGAGATGGCAGAACATGACCGCCCACGCTTATCAGCATGGCACATGATGGATGGATGGATGGTTGATCTAGTACACGAAAGACCGAGATCTGTAGAGAGACATGAACGCCTATGCAGCTGGCAGGGCACATTATGATGATGAACTGCAGATGCTATATGTTTAACGTAACTTGCATCCATCGGCAGCCAAGAACTATATAACATTATTTTGATTTCTTAACAAATTCCTTGATTTGTGATTTTATGCCATTTGCTATCTTGCTAAAACAGATATGATTTCGTTTAGAAAGAGCTCTATGTGTCGGCTCTGCAAACATGGAAGCCTCCCTGGATGGCGGATAATGCACATGGACTGTCCATGTCTTCCCTTGAGGGATGACCGTGAAGTCTACAACTGTTCCAGCTTGACCAGCTGGGATGTGGACGGCACCACAAGAGTGAGAGTCCCTCAGGAATGCTAACCTGGTCAAAAACGCTCGCAAAAGTCGGATGAGTTGGCCCAAGGGTTTAGGCCCAAGGTGCATAACAACACACCGCAATCACATCTGAAAAAACCACTCCGGATGAACACAAATAAGAAGAAGATTTCATTTAGAAAAGCATGTGCTAAGTAGTGAGGCAAGTGACTACTAGCAGGTTGACATTATGTTATGCTAAGGACATGCTGTGAGATAACCGGGTCAAATGTTGCTAACATTTCTATACCCTGTAAAATGTTCCTTCCCATTGTTTGCTTCACGTAATTTATCATTGCCATCTCCGAAAGCCAAACACATTCCCGCTAGAAACTGGACAATTGCAGCGGGTCTGCCAATAATGGCTGGGCATCGTTTTTTGCCTCCAGATTCAAAGTATCGTTGTTGTTCTTAATCAAATGTACAACTGTTGCCAAGGTGTGTTGTTAATTCAAACAACTGTTTACAGTTTTCCAAATGTTCTACACTCGCTTCATGCCGCAATAAATGAGTAGCTAGTCGTCAAAGTGAAAACACATGACTTCTGTTTGTTTTATTTTAAAGAAAACAATTTGCAACAAAGGTAAACACACTACTAGAATTCGTAGAATATATTAACCAAGCTCTTTAAACCTATTCACATTAGGTAAAAGTCTGATATATCGCAACACAGAAAAGGGCCTGCAATTGACATCTGTTTTATTTCACTCTGTCATTTATATGATATAGAGGTCTCGATTCACGAAGCTCCCACTTACACGTCCACTTTGTAACATAAATGCTTCTAGAAGACAACCATCCGTTTAACATCCTCTGGGTTGTTTTGAATAGCCACATTTGTAATTGTGAATACCATTAATAGAAGATATTTCTAGCCCAGATGTATTAATCAGTGCTTTCATTATTCCATCAGAGATATTACGTTGGCTGTAGAGATCCACCCCATGCCTTATCTGCAATGCATTCACATTCATTTTCCCGAGAGTTGAAAAAGATTGCTCCGGTCTTTTCTAACGTACATTGGCTCTACCTGAATCAGAGAGCTAGAGCGCACAGTTATGAGCCAGGTTTGTATGTCTGTGGCTTCTGACACTGGCTCAGGTTGGCTCATGGGATGTGTGAACGGTTCCCAGATTGTTATCAAAATGAGACAATTCGATTTATGTTATGAGGATATGTTGGCTGTAGTAGAGATTTCTTAACAGGCAAATTGGAGTTGGGAATAATATTTAGGGCTAGAGTCGTATAATCGTATAACATACAGTGACATGCATAGGTTCTGGCCTTGCGTGACAGTTCTTCAGAGATGATAATCAGTTGCTTGTGCTTAGGCAGCCAGTATGTTGTCAGACTGGTGATGCTGTCAGTATGTGGTGATGTATGTGGTGATGTATGTGGTGATGATGTCAATATGTGGTGATACCTCCCAGTATAGATTGAAGCTGGAGTATATGGCGATACTATCATTATGTGGCTGTTCTATTATGAGGCTGTCACTATGTGGTGAGGTTATCAGTATGTGATGAGGCTGTCACTATGTGGTGAGGCTATCAGTATGTGATGAGGCTGACAGTATGGAGTGTGGCTGCTACTATAGGATGAAACTGGCAGTATGACGTGAGGCTGATGTATGGTGAGGATGCCAGTATGTGGTGAAGATGCCAGTATGTGGTGAGGATGCCAGTATGTGGTGAGGCTGTCACTATGTGGTGAGGCTATCAGTATGGGATGAGGCTGACAGTATGGAGTGTGGCTGCTACTATAGGATGAAACTGGCAGTCTGACGTGAGGCTGATGTATGGTGAGGATGTCAGTATGTGGTGAGGATGCCAGTATGTGGTGAGGATGCCAGTATGTGGTGAGGATGCCAGTATGTGGTAAGGATGCCAGTATGTGGTGAGGATGCCAGCATGTGGTGAGGCTGTCAGTATGTGGTAAGGCTGGCAGTATGGGGTAAGCTTGTCTGTATGTGGTGAGGCTGTCAGTACGTGGTGAGGTTGTCAGTATGTGGTAAGGCTGTCAGTATGGGGTAAGGCTGTCTGTATGTGGTGAGGCTGTCAGTATGTGGTGATGCTGTCTGTGTGGGGTGATGCTGTCAGTATGTGGTGAGGCTGTCAGTATGTGGTAAGGCTGTCAGTATGTGGTGAGGCTGTCAGTATGTGGTAAGGCTGTCAGTATGTGGTGAAGCTGTCTGTATGTGGTTAGGCTGTCAGTATGGGGCGATGATGTGAGTATGGGGTGATGCTGTCAGTATGTGGTGAGGCTGTCAGTATGTGGTAAGGCTGTCAGTATGTAGTAAGGCTGTCAGTATGTGGTGAGGCTGTCTGTATGTGGTGATGATGTCAGTATGGGGCGATGATGTCAGTATGGGGTGATGATGTCAGTATGTGGTGATGATGTCAGTATGGGGTGATGCTGTCAGTAAGGGGTGATGCTGTCTGTATGGGGGGAGGCTGTCTGTATGGGGTGAGGCTGTCTGTAAGGGGTGAATCTGACAGTATGGGGTGATGCTGTCTGTATGGGGTGATGCTGACAGTATGGGGTGAGGCTGTCTGTGTGGGGTGAAGCTGTGATGCTGTCTGTATGTGGTGAGCTGGTCAGTATGTGGTGAGGCTGTCAGTATGTGGGAGGCTGTCAGTATGTGGTGAAGGCTATCAGTATGTGGTGATGGCTGGTTCCAGTAATGTGGTGAGGCTGTCAGTATGTGGCGAGGCTGTCTGTGATGGGGTAAGGCTGTCATGTATGTGGTGATGATGTCATATCTGGTGATTGATGCACCAGTATGTGGTGATGCTGTCTGTATGGGGTGAGTGCTAAATCTGGTATGGGGTGAAATGCCTGTCCAGTATGGGGTGAGGATGCTACTATAAGGATGAAACTGCCAGGATGAACGCGAGGCTGATTGAATGGTGAAAGTCGCTTAAAAAAGGTCACTGAAAAGTTCATTTAAAAGGTTCAATAGGGTCGACTCATTGCACAGGGTTGTATCCCTATATGCTCGGTCTTTTCCTCGCAGTGCGGAAAGCGTCGCACAAAGCACGAACTCCGTAGCTTAGCGACGACCCATAGGAGTCTCCGAAAAATTTCACTCGTGAACCGAAGGACGCGGCCCGGAATCGAACTCACAACCTTCGGGGCCCGAATCAAACAGCTTGACCACTTCGATGCAATAACTTCTCGAGGCTGTCACTGTGTGGTGAGGCTGTTATTATGTGGTGAGGTTGATGTGTGGTGAGGATGTAATTACTTCTCAAGGTGCCAGTATGTGGTGAGGCTGATGTGTTGTGAGGCTCATGTGTGGTGAGGATGTCATTACTTCTCGAGGCTGCCAGTATGTGGTGAGACTGATGTGTGGTGATGGTGCCAGTACTTCTCAAGGCTACCAATGTCTATATGTTTGCGTGTTTGTAATTTAGCAGCTCTATATTGTTATTGTTAAAATATACTTTCTCATTTTTCCTGTCTTCAATTTTCTAAGGGTGTCATGTGTTTTCCGTGCTTTATGTTTTCGTTTCATTTGTACAAAGACGTATATACATATTTCGTTCTAAAAGCCTTTAAACTGCTGCCAGCAATCTGTGGCGCTCAGCCCGTCCACTAACCGTGACCATAAATCGTTCCTTAGTTTACTTTCTTTTGTGTGTGGTTGGATATGATGCTTTTATTATTATTATTATTATTATTATTATTATTATTATTATTAAAGGACTCACTGCTTCCCACACTATTAGTGCTTCCTCTGCCTCTTTATATAACACTAGGACTAGTTCACTTTGAAGGACATCTCCCTCTGTAGAGCAGTACAACAGTCCTGTCCATCTTGTTTATAGAAAATATTTGCTTGCTCCGTTCCATCCTGCTTCCCATAATCCCAAAATGTTAACCTTACAATATTCCATTTCCCCTAATCAGAGTAGTGCTGTTGTTTCCAAGTCGTACATAGTTCTAATATTCCCAAGTGTCCAGTCTAGAGATTTTCCTTGGTGAAAGGCGGTAAATCGGTGATCCAGACCCCTCACGCCTTTCTCCACATAGCTTCATATTCCTTCTAGGAGAAGAGGCTACATTCATCCAGTCTTCCAGCCTTTTCTTGTCACGTGTCTACGGTTGGTTGAGTTTTACAGCTATAGTGTTGTACGGAATGGGGAAGCCAGCCCCACGTGTTCACATCACCACCGAGACGGATTGATTCCACTGAAAAGGGCTGTGATGGTCCAGTCAGCTGACATCAGATAATTCCACTGACCAGGGCTGACAGGTCCAGTCAGCTGACATGGGTATCAGAGAATTCCACTGACCAGGGCTGCCAGGTCCAGTCAGCTGACATGGGTATCAGAGAATTCCACTGACCAGGGCTGCCAGGTCCAGTCAGCTGACATCAGAGAATTCCACTAACCAGGGCTGGCAGGTCCAGTCAGCTGACATGGGTATCAGAGAATTCCACTGACCAGAGCTGCCAGGTCCAGTCAGCTGACATGGGTATCAGAGAATTCCACTGACCAGGGCTGCCAGGTCCAGTCAGCTGACATGGGTATGAGAGAATTCCACTGACCAGGGCTACCAGGTCCAGTCAGCTGACATGGGTATGAGAGAATTCCACTGACCAGGGCTACCAACAAAACACATATGGTTTAAAAGACACAAATGGGAATATGATAAATACCAATGAGGAAATGTGCAAGACATAGAAAGAATATTTTGTTGAATTACTAAATTGTGTAGCTCCAAGTAACACTTTCCCACAGGAAGAGGTTCTAACGTGTGAACCACAAATTGAAGAACCTGCATTTGAAGAAATCCTATATGTAATCACACGACTTAACAATAAGGCAACAGGGGCTGATGGAATTGCTGCTGAATTTATAAAGGCAGGTGGCCATGCATTACATCTAAAGCTTTACGAACTAATAATAAAAATCTGGAGGACAAAAGAATTACCCCATGACCGGAAAGTGTCATTATTGATACCTATCTTTAAGAAAGGAGACAAGTTCCAATGTGAAAATTATAGAGGAATATCACTACTGTCCACAAGCTATAAGATTCTATCCGCAGTATTACTAAATAGACTAAAACCATATTCAGAAGACATATTAGGTGACTACCAGGCGGGTTTTAGACAATACAGATCAACAATAGATCAGATATTTATCTTACGACATATAACCGAGAAAAATTGTGAATACAAAAGAGATCTCCATAACATTTTTGTGGATTTTAAAAAGGCTTATGATAGAAAGCTATGCAGGAATTTGGAATACCAAGGAAGTTAATCAATATGACCAGACTATGCATGGAAGATGCTTATAATATAGTAACATATAAAGGCAGGAAATCAGATCTTTTCCAAATAACATCTGACTTGAAACAAGGTGATGCACTATCGCCGCTACTCTTCAATCTGGCTCTAGAGAAAGTTGTAAGGAAGGTAAAGGAGGAATGTGATATTGGAGGAACATCCAAGCTGCTTGGCTTATGCAGTTGATATAGATATTATAGGGGAAAATGAACAAAAGACATAGGAAATATTGACTCACTTAAAGGAAAAGCCCAACAGATGGGGCTGGTTATCAAA
>JACEFZ010010953.1:30000-66835 GCA_014155875.1 Cepaea nemoralis | reverse complement strand
AGGGGATTCCAGATGACAACAGCGCCTCGCTGCAGCAACACTTGATTACTATCTCTTTTTTTTTCTTATTTTAAATACCGGTAATATAGTTGTATGTTTGTTAGACCATTTCTCGTGTTGCGACAAAGAACTCTAACAGATACATCATCAAATTTTTTTTTTTAAAGTTGCATATCCTTTACAGGACGTTGCAGTCAACATCAGCATTTTACTACCATTGTTGATGTCTTGGAAAGTTTTACGTTCACTAGGGTACCATTGCTTTCTGAACGGCCGGCTCCCATACCAACACGTTAATACCAGCGCGACACGGTCTGCTGCCAAATTGGTCACCGCTGCGTTTCGAACGTGGATAAGCGGCATTACGAATCGCACCCACACTACCATCGCCACGGAGACCGGCCATCAACATTTACCCAACAAATATTTCTCGTGTTGTGAAATACTACTTTAAAAGGTATATCATCGGTATTAACCTGACGGTAATTATTTAATATGTTGTGAAATACAACCCTACCAGATATAGAATCGGTCTTTATACATATTTCTCATGTTGTGAAATACAACTTTGACAGTTACTTTATTCGCATATTAGCTGGCACCTTGTCGACTTGACAGACGATAGTTTGTTACATTTTGCTTCAATCTGCAACCCGTGACGGTAGCGAAAGTGACTGATCATTCCGATTTCACCCGTCAGACATTTCACAAATTGTAAAATTAAAACTTCCAATTTCACCATCATCATATTACAGACCTGATTCTTTGGAGTTAATGTTTGCCGCTTCTCGGCCTTTTGGCTAAGATCTGGTGCATTTGCTGCCTCCCTCTCCCTCCAGTAGTGCGCTTGGTCTGGTCGGGGGCCAGGATGATAAAAAAAACTCTTCACATATCCTCACATTAGATGTGGGCCTGGTGGACCACTGTAGGCAATGGCTCACAGTGAGACTAAGGATCCACTCACAAACAAAAAGGGGGGATGCGGGGGAACCAGACTGTCTAGGGCAGTGGTTCTCAACCTTTTTTGGGCCGTGCCCTCTTCACCATATTTTCAGAACGTCATTCCCCCCCCCCCTTCCTATTAAAAATTTGGCCCGTGCCCCCCCCCCCCCCTTTCACCATATTTTCAGAACGTCATTCCCCCTCCCCCTTCCTATTAAAAATTTGGCCCGTACCCCCCCCCCCCCCCCTTTCACCATATTTTCAGAACGTCATTCCTCCCCTCCCCCCTTTCATATTTCGTTCCTAAATATCCCCCCTCCCCTACACAGTATACGTAAAAATGGAAGGTAAATATGTTGAAACAGGTCTAGACATCCACATAAAACGTGATTTGTGGGTCTACTTACTTTACAAAATGAATTTTAGAAGGATGAGACGTACTTAACTGTAAAGTATGAAGGGAAAAGCAATATCAAGTCATCGGTTCTTGTATTAACGCGATCTTGAAATGATCTTCATCCCCCCCCCCCCCCCCCCCCCCCTGGAAATCCTAAAATTCCCCCCTGGGGGGAATTCCCCACCGGTTGAGAACCACTGGTCTAGGGTAACCATCAAACCCAATTTAACAACAACAACAACAACAAATTATAGGTGTCAGAATTATCCTTCCGCTAAAATTAAAGTTGCGTAGCAGAAACTTCACGTGGGTATGCGAAGCGTTGGAGCCATCATGTATTTTGTAGACCTGAGTGCACTGAGATTTAGGTGACTAGTCTTTTCCTCCTATAGCGAAGGAAGAGGGCTTGCATCAAGCCATTGTCTGAGCCCTCCCGTGCCATAACCATCATAACGTCTTAATCGTTACACCAACGAGCGTGTTAATAATTTTCTTTCGTGCCGCTATTTCAACACTATTTCCCTCTGGACATTGGGTTCAAGTCTGCTATCAATGACATTATCATAATCATCATGTGCCCTGTCAGTTGTCGTAAGCGTTCAAATTACTTTCTTCTGTTAATTCTTCCCTTTCTACATCATAAAATTATCTTATATACTCATTCCACCTCTTCATTATAGCACTTTCCTCCAATAATATCTTTCCTGCTTTTTTTTTAAAATTTCATTCACCTTGTATTTGACAATGAACTAAGTTGTTGTTGTTTTTTTAAATTTCTTAGCTGGCTCTCTTTGAATGCAAGCGTGGGTCATACATATGAAACTACTTCTAATGCAATTGACTAATTTTTGCGTGTGGATTAGCTTTCCCTATTATGTGTCCCTCGCCATCAGGCGAACCCACTCCGACTTCTGAGCTACTTGTAAGTATACGTCCCCAAGTCAAGAGCGAGAAATCAACACTTTAGTCCAGCTGATCGGTGTAGGGGATGAACACGTTACCTAGGCATCAGCATACCGGATGTTTAAGAACAAGCATCCTAACTTGGTTATATCCTAATTTACATCATAATTTACATCTAATTTACACTCTAACTTACATCTTAATATCATTCTAATTTAAATCCTAATTTACATCTTAATTTACACCCTAATGTACATCCTAATTTACATCCGCAGATGTGAAGTTCCAGTACCGGCCTTGCACCCCTCGCTGGCGTCTGAGCTTGTGGAGGGGAAGGAGAGATGACCGAGACAGTCCCCGAGGAGATTGTGACGTGGTTTTGGGTCGGGGGGAAGTTCTCGTCCCTCAACTCGCTTTGATAGCTGCCAGCCCGTTTAAGTGCTCGAATAGAACATCAATCCATCCATCATGTGCCATGCCGGTAAGCGTGGGCGGTCATGTTCTGCCATCTCATTCGATTACCAGAGTCGTGGATCAGCTCCGTGTTTCTGTCTCGACCATGCCACAAGGCCAAGCCATTCAGGTACTTGCTTCTAGGTCTTCCCCTTGGTCTGTTCCCCTCGATCTTACCAGTTGTCACTGCCACATGGCGTTTAGACAGAATGACGTCATCGGAAAATGCGGTAGAAAATGATATAGCGAAAACCCCACAAGAAACTAAGGAAACTTAGAAACAGGGAACGTCAGACGACAACAGAGAAGGAGAACGGGGAGGACCTTGGGTGATTCGGCTGAGGCGCGACATATTGTGTGAAGCCCGTGTTCGTTTGGAGATTTGGTTGTGAGAAGGCAAAGGCTTAGCTGAGGACTATCAGGTGGAGGATGTCTAACGAAGAAAGTGTCAATATTGAGCAGAGGACCTGAAGGCATGGAACACCTAGACAATCTGTGAAAATGAGAACGGCGAGATAGATTGAGCTCCTAACTACAGTCGGACATTACTGGGATAGAGTCGTAAATATTTTGTGTGAATGCCGTTCCTGTGTTAAAAGGGACAATTCATTTTATCGACGAATCCATTGTATTGATCCAGCGCATCATTAAAAGAATGTGTGAGTACTGTTGTTTAGGATGGCGTCGGTTGATTCTTCGCATTTACAGTTCGATAGTTCACGTGAGCTTATTATTGCTTCAACGTTAACGTTGCCAATTTGATTTGGCCATGTGGCCAAGCCATCCAGGTATTTTCCTCTCGGTCTTCCTCTTGGTCTGTTCCCCTCGATCTTGCCAGTTGTCACCAAATTCTCCAATCCATTTCTTCTCATAACATGCCCAAACAATTTTGACTGTCTACGTCTAATTTCTCTAATCAATTTACGATCTTCATTTGTTTCTTGAAGGACTTGTTCATTGGTCTTTCTGGCTGTTTATGGTATTCTTTGCATTTTCCTCAGAAACCACATCTCTACAGCCATCAGATGTTTTTCAGCCTGACTACTCATTGTCAACGCTTCACATCCATATAAAAGTACAGGTTCAATGTAGCATCTCAACACTCTTTTTCTCGTTTCAATTGACATCTTTTTATTGGTCAATATATCAATACATCTGACTTAAATCTTGAAACTTGTATTTCAGGGTGTTCACAACCAGCCAACCAATCAGTCAACCAGCCAACAAACCAACTAATCAGCCAGCCAACCAACCAACCAATCACCAACCAGCCAGCCACCCAACCAACCAACCAGCCAGCCAACAAACCAACGAACCAACTAGCCAACCAATCAACTAGCCAACCAACCAGCCAGCCTGCTAGCCAAGCAACCAACAACCAACCAATCAACCAACCAATCAATTAACCAACCAACTAACCAATCAACCAACCAACCAACCAGCAAGCCAACGAAAAAGCCAACCAACCAGCAAGCCAACGAAAAAGCCAACCAACCAACCATCCAACTAGCCAGCCAACCAACCAACCAACCATCCAGCCAAAAAAGAGACTACCAACGAATTAACCAACCAGCCAACTAAAAACCTAGCCAGCATCAATCTGGTCGACCAATCAGCTAACCAACCAGCCAATACATCAATTAACAAACTAATCATCCAACCAACCGACGTACCAACTGACCGACCTTTCGATTGACTGACCATCAAACCAATTGTTTTCCAACTAACCAACCAACCAACCGACCGACCCACCAGCTAACCAGCTAACAAGCTAACCAACAAATCAGCTAGCCAATTAACTAACCCATCAGTCATCTCTGCGGCATATGCCCATTTGGGCAAGGTGATGCGAGTGCACACATAAAAGCAAGCATTTGGACGTACGTAGTAACAAACGGCAAACTTCAATCTCAGATGGAAAACACAGCAAGTCAGTGTTCCCGACTTCACAAGGCCGTTGGGTGCAATGATAACATGGCGAATGAATATGCTCGGTCAGATTGATCTTATATGTAAAAGGCAAGCCAATGTTTATTCCCTGTTCGTCTATCACATAAAGTTATCACATAATAAACAATTCAGTATTTTATTTAACTTCTTTCAAATTCTCATTTTATTTGTTCAGTCTAAAACAAACATCGATAGTCCATATCTCATCATCATCATCATCATCATCATCATCATCATCATCATCAATCATCATCATCATCATCATCATGTGCCATGCCGGTAAGCGTGGGCGGTCAAGTTTTGCCATCTCACTCGATCACCAGAGTCGTGGATCAGCTCTGTGTTTCTGTCTCGACCATGCCACGAGGCTAAGCCATCCAGGTATTTGCTTCTAGGTCTTCCTCTTGGTCTGTTCCCTTCGATCTTACCAGTTGTCACCAAGTTCTCCAATTCATTTCTTCTCATAAAAAATTTTGACTGTCTGCGTCTAATATCTCTAATCAGTTTACGATCTTCGTTTGTTTCTTGAAGGACCTGTTCATTGGTCTTTCTGGCTGTCCATGGTATTCTTTGCATTTTCCTCAGAAACCACATTTCTACAGCCATCAGATGTTTTTCAGCTTGACTGCTCATTGTCCAAGCTTCACATCCATATAAAAGTACAGGTTCTATGTAGCACCTCAACACTCTTTTTCTCGTTTCAATTGACATCTTTTTATTGGTCAGTATGTTTTTCATCTTACTAAAGGCTACCTTAGACATGGCGATTCTTGTTCTAATCTCTTCAAGGCATCTCCCATCAGATATTATTACTGTTCCGAGATAATTGTACCTATTCACTTGTTGAAGAATATTCCCATTTACTTGTATATTACATTGTGGTATTTCGTTCTTCCTAGTGACGACCATAATCTGTGTCTTTTTACAATTTAATTCTAACCCTCGTTGTTCACTGTGTGTAACAACTGCATCTACTAAATTTTGCAGGTCCTGTTCATTGTCTGCAATCAAGACTGTATCGTCTGCATATCTAATGTTATTGATGCATCGTCCCCCAATGTTGATTCCTTCCATATCTTCAATATTTCTGAAAATATTTTCACTGTACAGGGAAAACAGATCTGGAGACATTACACATCCCTGTCTCACACCTCTCTTGATAGGCTGATATTGGCCTACTTCATTATCAACTCTTATGGCAGCTTGTTGTTTCCAATATATGTTTTTTACAAGTCTAAGGTCTTTTCCATATATTTGTAGATCTTCAAGCATCCTTATCATGTCGACATGTCTCACTTTATCGAAAGCCTTTGTGTAGTCAATAAAGCAAAGGTGTCTCAATCCAAATCTTTGTTTACTTCTATAGATCGTTCAATTACGGTTCTCAGTAAATATACAGCATTTACTGTACCCTTTCCTTCTACAAACCCACATTGTTCTTCTCCTATTTCAGGTTGTATTTTCCTCCTAACTCTTTGCATGATAATTCTTAGCAAAATCTTCGTGATGTGATTCATTATACTAATTGTTCGATGTTGATCACATTCCAAGGCTCCTGATTTCTTTGGGATTGCAATAAATACAGATATTATAAATATTATAATATAATATAATATATATAATAATAAAAATAAATATAAAATAAATATAATATATATAATATTATAATAAATACACCATATCTCTCAACAGACAAGCAATATTTGTGAAGACAAAGGGGTGGGTCTCTAAGTAAACACAAATAAATGCGAGTAGACGATGAAAGGGGATTCTGAATAAATATAAGGTTCTATGAGGTGATATGGGGGTCTTTGGGCATAATTTGGGTTCGTTTGTCAGATGGAATCTTTGATTGCATAAAGTTGTTATTTAGTTGACAGGTATGTTTAAGAAGTCACGTGGGTTTCGGAGTAGACATGTGGATCACTGCCTTGGCAAACGTGTATGTGTAGACCAGACAGTAGGCACAAGAATACCGTGTGTAGACAAAGGGTCCTGGAACCTCAAAGACCTCACCTCTGTGTGGGTGTGTGTGTGTGTGTGTGTGTGTGTGTGTATATATATATATATAATCATTATCATCATGCGCCGTGCCAGCTGGCGTAGGCGTTCATGTCTCTCTGCAGATCTCGATCTTTAATGTTCTGAATAAACTCAATTGATGATGCCCCACCCATCCCCATCCCCAACCCCCCACGCCACAATCTCAATCCAACAAGCTCCATTTCTCTCGGTCAGCTTGTGACTCTTTTCCCACTGATCTTTCCAGTTGTCACGATGTTCTCCGATGTCACTTTACTCTTGACCAAAGAACATTATTTGCCTCTTTCTTATATTTGTATATAATATTCTAGTTTAATTAATCTCTGAAGCCATTATGGCTGAATTAAACTAACGCTCCCGTAAAATTTCGGTGTGGCTTCAACCCCTACACGGGTCAGTTGGATTAAAATGTTGACTTCTCATCCTTGACTTGGGGACGTAAATTACAAGTACCTCAGAAATCGAAGTGGGTTCGTCTGATGGCGAGAGACACTGGTATTATGGAAAGTTAATTCACGAGCAAAAATCAGTCCAATGTGGACAACGCTTGAATTCAAAGCGAGCGAAAGAAAAAAAACACCTCTTCCAGACAAGCGTTGCTAGTGACTCTGGCAGCCTAAAGAGTATAAATACAAGTGGACAGCCAGGAGTGAGACAGTTGTTGGTATAGATACACATTGTCAGAGTGTTGGGGGAATAGGAACAGGACAGAGAGAGGACAAGGGACAGAATAGAGTCAAGGACTGCAGATAACGATAGACAGGATATGGTTAAGGGCACAAAGATGTCATAAGACATTTGCAGGACGGTAGAGAGATTAGAGACAGTAAATCGGGGGGGGGGGGGGGGGGAACAAAGCGATGTCAGAGACAGAACACCGACAGGACAAGACCTAGTGATATAAGAGGACATAAGTTCACGGGACGCTGTCCTGAACTGACCAGACGGGATCACACCGGACGACCCAACACAACACGGGCGGACTAACGCACTACGTGACGGTTGAGACAGCCCGAGTTGTCACGAGGGACACGTGGTCCAGGACCACGAGACGAACTGACCAGTTTGAAAACGTCAGACGGGACTCAGACAGTTTCGAGGAAGGATCGTTGTGTATTCTGGAGCGAGTGTATAGCTTTTGCGGGAGTGCTAGTTGAAGATAGCGAGTAATTGTATGTAGGGCTTGTGTAATTGGCTGAGTGCTATAAGTGTTTGTAAGGCGGCATTCTGTACATAATGATTTCACCGCCTTGTGTGTACACTGTGACAATGATCAGGTTCTCCTGAATTAAAAATGTACATACCATACGTACGACTAATGTGTTCTTGAGTGCGTATGAAGGATTTGAATACCTGTGTGTACGCAAGACGCTGACACACATACATCATATGGGTATTGAGTAGGCAATGAGTTTATGAGTTGACAACAGAAAGCATTCTTTTTTGTGCGTGCGCTCGCTTTGACCTCAAGCGCAGTCCATACCCGTGCTAGTACAGTGTGTATTTTTAATGACTGTGCAGTGTTTGAAAATATTGCCGGTCCAAGTTTTGTATTTACCTATTATGTTGCATGAACTTTACAGAAGGAGAATACAAATCTTGGACCGGCAATATTTTTAAACACTGAAGTCATTAAAAATACACCCTATACTTCTAGTGCACTGGACTGATTTTTGCGTCAGGATCGGCTTTCCCTTTTACCAGTGTATCTCGCCATCAGGCCAACCTTCTGCGACTTCAGAGGTACGTGTTGTTTACGTCCCCAAATCAAGGACGAGAAGTCAACATTTTAGTCCAACTGATCGATGTAGTGGTTTAACCCGCTAATTCGGCATCAGCTGAGAGGATGCTTAAGAACAAGCGTTCTTATTAATTCATCCATGCTGACTCCAAAACAGTGTATAAAGAGACTGCTGCTATAACCCCATGCTCCGCAAGAGACTTACGCTACTAAAGCACAAAGAATGTTCACGCAGCTTACGTCAAACGCGTAAATCGATTGAATACAGATGAAATATACAAGAGCACATAAGATCAATCACAGTTACTGCACAATGGCTGAAGATAGACAAGTATGCAGATTCGAATGACGCTCGTAGCGCCAACACTAAAGCTACGCGTCTGGCTTCATCGCAGTTTTGTAACTGGAATGTGAAAGAACAAAGTTTTAAAACAGATTTAATGCCCTATATATTTCCAGATATACACGTCTGGCACTTCATCGCCCGAACTCATACATCAAAGTTAATGTCTCCAATAAAAGCAGTAGTTACTGTCATTGTCATGATACTCCTGTACTCGACGAGACATGTTGGTCTGTGTTGCACCGTGTTTTGTGCACCAGTTGACCCGGGCGTCCCCGATTTCTACTAACTTTTGTTGGATGTGTCCCTAGTTTCCATTAAAACGATTTAGATTTCATTGTATCAAGGGGAGATAAGTTGATAAATATAGAAGTTTTAATCAAGCGAGGAATGAACAGAGAATTGTTGGACGAGGTTGATGTTCGATAAGTAAAGTATTTCGGGTACATAGAAAGAATAAAGATGGACATCATGGGTCGTTTGGCAATCATTGAAGATGAACTTGGAGACTTTTGAACTTAAATATTACCGAACAATTCTTAGAACTCCATGGGTCAAGGAGATGAAAAATACTGACATTTTACCAGTTTTTATGATCATGTGCCATGCCGACAAGGGTGGGCGGTCATTTTCGCCATCTCACGCGATCACTAGAGTCGTGTATCAACTCTGTGTTTTTGTCTCGATTATGCTATGTGGCCAGTCCATCTAGATATTTACATCTCTGCCTGTCTCATGTTCTTTTACCCCCAATCTTGCCAGTTGTCACCAAGTTCTCCAGTTTATTTCTTCTCATAACGTGTTCAAAATTTCACGACTGTCCATGTGCAATTTCTCTAATCACTTTACGTTTTCCATTTGCTTCTTGTGGGATGTGCTCATTGGTTTTTCTGTCTGTCCTTTGCATTTTTTTTTCTTTTCAGAAACGACATTTTCACTGCCATTAGATGTTTTTTCAGCTTGTCTGCTCATTGTCCACGTCTCACATCCATACAAAAGTACAGGTTCTATGTAGCACTTCAACACTCTTTTTCTCGTTGCAATTGACATCAATTTTTTTTCTTTGTATTGGGCAGTATGTTTTCCATATTGCAAAAAGCTACCCGGGCCATAGCTATTCTTGTTCTAATCTCTTCAAGACATCTTCCATCAGATGTTATGACTGTTTCTAGATAGTTGTACCAATTCACTTGTTTCAAAACATTCCAATTTATCCGTACATTACATTGTGGCATTTTTTCTTCTTAGTGAACAGCGTAATCTGAATCTTCTTGTAATTTAATTCTAACCCTGATGCCCATGTCTGCAACAACCGCATCTACTAAATTTGGCAGATTCTGTCCATTGTCTGCAATCAATACTGTGTCATCTGCATATCTGATGTTATTGATGTTACATCCCCCAATGGTGATTTCTCTAATATCGTCTACCAAACACACAACATCCACTGCATAGTGAAATTAGGAAGGTGAATGGCAGCAGGTTAAAAAGAGGGCGGTCGTGGATGGGTCAAGCCGAAGACATTCTTCAACCGGTGTGTTCACTTGAGGACTTAGAACCTGGCGAGGAGTGGGTGCAAGTGCCAACAGACTTTCTGCACATCCTTTTCAGTTTGCATCCAACTAGATAGAAAATGCAGACAAGAAAATCCGGCTGCTGTTGAGGCTGAAGTACAAGCGTTGATTTTCGAGAATTCGCTAGACAGTGACGCGGTCATCTACACAGATGGGTCGGTCGTCCGACATGTGAGAAGCTCATGGGCCTTTACAGCTCGGGCCGGAGGGAGAATTGTGAAGGAGGACTCTGGTGCTTTCACTGAAACCACAAGTAGCCTGACCATGGAAGTCATGGCAGTAAGTAAAGCAATAACATGGCTCGAGACACAGACATTCACTAGGGCTTGTTTCCTTAGCGACTCAATGAACATGATCAAGAGGATAGAGGAGGGGTCGATCCGAAGAGAATGGTTGCTGCCTCTGAAGCGGTCTCGGCTGGCAAAGATTAGTTTCATCTTCGTGCCAGGGCATGCGGGAGTACAAGGAAATGAGCGGGCTGACAAGCTCGCAGGTGAGGCTACTGTGGAGGGCGGACGCGCCATGGACCAGGCTGACATTCTGAATGCTCTACGAGAAGTGAGACTTTTGCAAGAACCAAGTGATGACTGTGAATCTACAACAATGGCCAGACTGCGAGAGCAGCAAATTAAAAGAGGGGTGGCCAAACAAGAACACTACGCAGGAAGCCAAAGAAGATTGATAAACCAACACAGAACTGGCGTCGTTAGCCGCTACACGCTGCGGGATTTGCTGAGGAGGGGATCCCAGCACTTATGGATTGAATGGTTCGATGTGCAATGAGGATGATCTGTCGACTAACTAACTAACTAACTAATATCGTCTACATTTCTACACAAAAAACAAATAGTCTCAATGTACAGAGAAACAAGATCTGGAATCATTACAAATTCCCGTTGCACGGCTCTCTACTAGGCTCTACTAGGCTTATTGTAGGCAATTACATTCAAGACAGTGGCCATCTGTCTGAGGATAAATAAACAGAGAGACTTCGAACACTCCGAGACGACTAACTGAACCAGCGGCCGTTAATTCCTGAGTCCTTACAAAAATTATCCCGGGATTTCAGAAATGATATTAGCTACTCTATAATTAGTTGTTATCCTTTGGCCACATTCCATTTCAGGAGTGTGATGGTGATGAATTTTCTCAGCTTTATTATTCTTACTAATTATAGACTGACAGCAGGAGGCAGTCATATTATAGTAAAGTTATCACTAACAAACAACACACATTCATTAACCAGTACCCTCACTGTACTAATCAACCGGCTAAGTGGCGTAGGGGTTACGAACGCAGTTCGTAATCCCGCATACCGCGTTCAAAACACAACAGCGGGCGATTTGACAGCATACCTCCTTGAGTTGTTTTTATTAAAAATAAAATGGTATGGGTGCCGGTCGTCCAGAAAGCAATGGCAAACTACTGAACGTAATCTTGTCAAGAGATCACAAATAGACACCAAATGCTGGGGTTGACTGCGACGTCCTGTAAAGGATATGCAATTAACTAACCCTCACGGTATATAATATGAACTAAAATGGTATGACAGGGTCCCCAATTCGGAGCTGAGAGAGAGAGAGAGAGAGAGAGAGAGAGAGAGAGAGAGAGAGAGAGAGAGAGAGAGAGAGAGAGAGAGAGAGAGCCACTCATATTCCATTGAAGCCACTAGTGAGGGAAGGGCTCAGGTGCTGGTTATTATACATTCCATTAAAAGAAAATTGAAAATGGTGTAACAAGAATGTCCCTTCTGTGGAATCCCCGTGGCAAACGAAGCAGAGGAAGATCTAAAACCGCGCGAAGAAGAGAATTACAAGCGGGGATTAATAAGGTAGAGAGAACACGGAGCGGACTACAGGATATAGGAAAAGATAGTTCGCTTGGGCGTGAGTGGGGCGGGAAATTATGCTCATTTAGTGGATAAAGGGGAAAAAAATAGGAGGAATATATTAGATCATCCATGACTTGGGCACTTAAATTACAAGTTCCTCTGAATTCAGAGAAAGGTTGGCGTGAAGACGAGGGACTCTGGCAATACGGAAAGCTAACCCTCTCGCAAAATGTGTCCACTGCACACAGTAACAGCAAATACTAGCAGTCGGAGTACGGTATGTGGACTACACTCGTGTTCAAAATGCGAGTAATGAAAAACATAAAATGCCTTACAACAGTTCCAACAAGAAAACAAATCTAAACGAAAACGCATGACGGGCACGTCGTCATCAAGTGTCTTGCCAGCTGGCGTAGGCGTTCATGTCTCTCCACAGATTTCGGTCTTTGGTGTTCTACATCAACTCTGCTGATGATATTCCTCCATGCCACAGTCTCAGTCTATCCAGCATCATTTCTCTTGGTCTGCCTCTCTACCCCTCGATCTTTCCAGTTGTCACGATGTTCCCCAATGCCTCTCTTCTCATCACATGACCATAGAAAGCTGTTTGTACCTTTCATATTGTTATAAATAATTTCCTAGTTTCATTAGCTTCTATTTTAGGCGCTCGTTGTTAGTTGCACTGGCAGTCCAAGTAATTCGCAACATTCGTCTCAGCAACCACATCTCGGTTGCCTCCAAGTTCTTCCTAATTTGTTCATTTAAATTCTAGGAATCACTGCCATACAGCAAAACAGGTTATATATAACATTTTAGCACCCTCTTTCTTACATTTAATGATGGTGACTTATTGCATAAGATACCTGGCAGTCAGTATTCACAAGCCTGAAAACAACAAATGAGCTGTAGAATGATCCATCAGTCTGGAAACTTGCACCAGGATACTGCTTCACGATACCACAGGTCATGGCCAGGCAGATCGATACACTTCCCGCTCTGATCTCATCTTCCCAGACTATGCCGACTGCCGGCTACGGCAATTTGCTCAATGTCTGCGAATGATTGTACAATTAACGAGTAGTTTGAACCTCGGGTTATGCGAATGATTGATTAATTAACGAATAGTTTGACCCTCAGTGTCTGCGAATAATTATACAATTAACGAGTAGTTTGACCCTCAGGGTCTTCGAATGATTGTACAATTAACGAGTAGTTTGTCCCTGAGGGACGGCCATCATAAGTGTAATCGATAGGGAGTAGCGGTGGTAATGTCAGGAGAGCGGCCGAACGAGGGTTCAAGGCCTGAGATCGTCGTCTGGTAAAGTGCGGACACGACTACCCATTAATCTCTGCATTCAGGCCTCCAAAATGTGCTGGCCTTATCGAAGGTATTAGAGTGGAGAAAGTTGTGACAACACGGAGTATCGAAGGTATTAGAGTGGAGAAAGTTGTGACAACACGGAGTATCGAAGGCATTTGAGTGGAGAAAGTTGTGACAACACGGAGTATCGAAGGTATTAGAGTGGAGACAGTTGTGACAACACGGAGTATCGAAGGTATTAGAGTGGAGAAAGTTGTGACAACATGGAGTATCCAAGGTATTAGAGTGGAGAAAGTTGTGACAACACGGAGTATCGAAGGTATTAGAGTGGAGACAGTTGTGACAACACGGTGTATCGAAGATATTAGAGTGGAGAAAGTTGTGACAACACGGGGTATCCAAGGTATTAGAGTGGAGAAAATTGTGACAACACGGAGTATCGAAGGTATTAGAGTGGAGAAAGTTGTGACAACACGGAGTATCAAAGGTATTAGAGTGGAGACAGTTGTGACAACACGGAGTATCGAAGGTATTAGAGTGGAGAAAGTTGTGACAACACGGAGTGTCGAAGGTATTAGAGTGGAGAAAGTTGTGACAACACGGAGTGTCGAAGGTATTAGAGTGGAGAAAGTTGTGACAACACGGAGTATCGAAGGTATTAGAGTGGAGACAGTTGTGACAACACGGAGTATCGAAGGTATTAGAGTGGAGAAAGTTGTGACAACATGGAGTATCCAAGGTATTAGAGTGGAGAAAGTTGTGACAACACGGAGTATCGAAGGTATTAGAGTGGAGAAAGTTGTGACAACACGGAGTATCGAAGGTATTAGAGTGGAGAAAGTTGTGACAACACGGAGTATCGAAGGTATTAGAGTGGAGAAAGTTGTGACAACACGGAGTATCGAAGGTATTAGAGTGGAGAAAGTTGTGACAACACGGAGTATCCAAGGTATTAGACTGGAGAAAGTTGTGACAACTGGCAGTATCGGATGTATTAGAATGGAGAAAGTTGCGACAGCTGGTAGTATCAAATGTATTAAAGTGGAGAAAGATGTGCCTACGAGAGTCGGCAAGGATTGAGAAACTAAGGCACCGGGAATTCAAAAGGTGCTGGATTGAAAGTGAAAAGAAGAATCCCAAGAAACTGAGGAGACCGGTAGAATACCCAGATAAAATTACTGAATATGAGGATGGACCCGGCTACACGTACTATATAGAAGACGGAGAGATGCTCCCGTGGATGACCGCAGAGGAAAAATCGAATGGCAACAGAAGCTCAAACTCGAAGAAGAAAAAAAGCACAAGGAGGAAAATAGAAACGACGAAAAGCTCCTACAGAAAATACACAAAAAAGGAGACAAAAAGACCAAATAAAAAGTCCGTATAAGGACTGCAGCCAGTCAAGCCAGACGAGCCAGGAGCCTACACCAACAAAGAAAACTACAAGAACAGACGAGCACAAAGATAGCTCCGACCGATCCCCCAGCTGACGTCACATACACAAACCAACATAATCAGTCCGAGATAGGACTCACAAGACAAGAATTAGGGTGAATGAACCCACAAAAAACACGGACCTCAACAATAAACCACAGCTGAAAAACGCAGGTTGAACGAGGCCGAATTTTTAATTTTTTTTTTTGAAAATTGGAATTGGAATTGGAATTGGAATTGGCCAACTGGTAGTAACGATTGTATTAAAGTGGAGAAAGATGTGACAACTTGGAATATTGAGAGTATTAGAGTGAAGAAAGCTGGGACAATTGGGTATAAATTAGTATAGAATGAATTAGACTGAAAAATGTGACAGCGGGAATACCGAGGGTAGCAGAGAAGAAGTAGGTCAAGAAAAGAAACATACTGGGTGATTTGGTCGAGTCGTGTGGAAGACGATCAGTGATCGAACTTATCAAGAACACACAGAAGACCGCTGGTTGTGAAAGAACATGATAGTCACAGCCGCTAAAACTGAAATATGATGATAATAGTGATGATGGTGTTAGTGGTTTAAAGAAGAAAGAAAAAAACACACACTCACACACACACACAAGATATTGTCACATGCCTAAAGGCGTAATAGATATTTGGTGATATCGATATTTTTGTATAGACCACTCCACGCTCGATGGGTTTATTGTGAATATTTGCGAGTAGCCATATTGGGGTGGGTCGACCTAGCAGCGCATCATCATCATCCAATGCTTTACCGGCTGGCGTGGGCAATCATGCTTCTCCACATATTGCGATCTCCGACGGCATGAATCAATTCGTGCTAGCTAGCTGGCTACTTCACTAACTAACAACTGAAACACACACACACACACACACACACACACGCACACGCGCACCACGCGCACGCGCATACACACACACAACTTTTATTTGCCGGAAAAAGACAGACTCGCCGAGTTGTGGAGCTCCACAACTACAGGCAACAGGCTTACCACTCGGCCACGATAGCGTCTAAACCATAAGTTGAGAATGTGCCAATCTCTCTAGAACTTTACGAGAACTCCGTGGCTTCATTTCAGTTTTGTTTCGTCCAAAAATGTGATGATTCCAAAGTTGCAACTATCTAACAAACGACAATGAAAACACATTTGTCGGGAGAAATATTGTGCGTGTCTTTGACAAGAATGTTAATATGGAGTGGCAGTCCGCTGTGGGAGGGAGTTTAGTGTGAGTTGTGTTGGAATGTTACTTGCTGGCCCCAGGGAGCTGAGTTTATGGCGTGGAGGTTGCACTGAATGAGGTGCCCGGGTGTAGTGGAATGTCTGGATCTAGAAGTGTTAGTATAAACAGAGAAATAGAGAAACTGCGGTCATCCGGACAAAGGGATTGTTAGGAAGCCATAGGTGTTAAAAGACACAGACGTCAATCAATAGACAGATTAACAGACAGGCAAATGGGAGAAGGAAGAGGGAATCGACAGATGGACATGGGGAGGTACTGTTATTATTAGGTTTGTCGATAACTAAAGTGACAAAGTTTCTAAACACAGGTGAAACAGTACTGGTCTTGACCATAAGGATAAATATGTCTCTCATAATGAAATAGTGACCCTAATGCTATACGAAGAGACAGAGAAAGCACTAATAAAATAGAAAGCAGTGAGTTTTAGAACACTAACAGAAGCATTTACAACTATAAAAAGAAAGTAAACATGAATATGATTCATTTTTGCACACGATAACTATGATTCAGTTTATTTGGAATGTTACAAGAATCTTCAAAATACTCTTTTAAAAAATGGCAATAGCAAAACACTGAATGCCACGATATTACAGGATAACACATGCTTTGAAGACATCACGAGCAAACATTGCCTTATGTTAATTAATGAAAGTGGAGCTTATTGACTAATATTTGCGCACGGAATGAACATATCATTGAAGGGAGTGGTTTTCCACAGTAAAGACTACATGAATCAACCAATCACAAATCGGCAGGCCGCCCCTGCGGAAAGAGACCCAGCCACGTGGGAGTCAAATCTGGTGAAACGAAGTGGTCCTTCTTGCCTTTTAAACCCCGTTAAACTAGGTCTTCCAGTAGAGCAGATGACCTCAACTAACAACAGATCAAGACCTTTGTAGACTTCTGTATACTTTTTTTTGGGATTTTGCAATTGAAGTTGTCTACGGAATGAGGTATTCAGTTTCACAGCAACCCATCGTAGTGATATTTTCCATGGTAGGTTATTAAGTTATCATTCTTTGCTACACAATCAGTAGTATACAATGTGCAATTTAGGTAGTATTTATGGATCTGGATCCAGCTGATGACGTCATTTTTTACTATACGAAAAGTCTACCTCCATATTGATGACGTCAAAAGCCGGATCCAGATCGGACCGCATTTTTTCAAAAATTGGCGGATATTTTCTTGGGTTTGGATGACCACTTCCGGTTGTCGTGATGACTACTTCCGGTCTAGAGGCGGCTGCGGCGGCGGCGGTGCGGCGGCAGCGAGCGAACCAGTCCGACGCGACCCGAACCGGACGTCGGCGCGTGAGCCGGGCCTCGACGCGGTTAGTGCACACCGGCGGTGGTCACGTGGTGTGATCGAACCCCAAGTATATCGACCCTTCGATGACGAGATAGAAGTCAGTATGACAGAGAATGATTTAGTCCATCTCTCGAGGTAACCCGAGAATCCCTTTTTGGATTGCATTAATAAACTTTTGTACGCTTCAGCAGAAGTCCCGACCCCATGTATATCCTTTACGCGTTTGGTGAAAATCTGGTTTAGAAAATATACTAATCACCCAATCAATTTTATTAAAATATAACCCCAAAACTTAATTAAACCCTCTAAATTCTTGTATGTATATTGGACCATATTAATTTCAATATACAACTCTAATCCCCGTTTAAAATAAGCCATAAGTTCCCGAGATATACATTAAATTATGTAAATAAACAACACAAATAACCTCCCTTTTTTCAAAACATAAATAGAACTGCCAACTTTACCTGAGCCACCAGGTAAAGATCACACAATAACCCATCACCCCCGCGAGAAATACAACGACCAGCAACCGCGAGATTTTCCGATACCACTCAACCATAACGCTTCACCGACCACCAGCCGAGCGATATGACAATAGCAGCGGCCAGCCAAACACGCCCGCGAGAAAAATACAATGGCCCGCGTGTACTGATAACCGCTAGATAAGAACCTGAAGGTAATTACCATTGACGGCTAGGCGAGCTGTGGTCAAATATGCAGTGGTCATGCATACAAGAATTCAGCGCAAATATGTTTGTCTATTTTGCTGTAAATCTCTCTCTCTCTCTCTCTCTCTCTCTCTCTCTCTCTCTCTCTCTCTCTCTCTCTCTCTCTCTCTCTCCTACCGATCTCTTTCTCTCTCTCGTCACGCTTCCTCTCTCGATCTCTTTTCTCTATTCTTTCTCTTTCACAATCTCTAGCATTCTCTCTTTTTCTCTCCCCCTTTCTCTCTCTCATTCCAGCTCCTTCTCTCCCTATCGCTATCTCTCTCTCTATACCGCTCTCTCCCTCCCTCTCCATCTCCCTCTCTCTCTCTCTATCGCTCTCTCCCTCCCCCTCCAGCTTCCTCGCTCTCTCTCTCTTTACCGCTATCTCCCACCCTCTCCATCTCCCTCACTCTCTCTGTCGCTCTCGCGCCACTCTCTCAAGTGAGCTCTCTCTCTATCTCTCGCTCTCTGTCTCTCGCTCTCTCTTTCTTTGTCTCTCGCTCTCACTCGCTCTGTCCCTCTCTCTCACTCTCTCTCTGTCCCCCTCTCTCTCTGTCTCTCTCTCTTTTTCTCTCTCTTTCTCTCTCTCTTTCTCTCTCTCTCTCTCTCTTTCTGTGTCTAATTTTTTTCTTTTACATAGGACAGTCAAGGTTTAATGGTTTGCATTTACACGACATCGCAGTCAACCTCAGCATTCATGCTTCCTGGACAAGTTTGCAGTTGTCTTTCTGAACGGCGGGCACCCAGTGATAGTGATGCTGCTGGTAAACATGATGACAGACATTACAGAAGCTCCTGCGTGCCCGCCGTTCAGAAAGACAACTGCAAACTTGTCCAGGAAGCATGAATTCTGGGGTTGACTGCGATGTCGTGTAAATGCAAAGCATTAAACCTTGACTGCCCTATGTAAAAGAAAAAAATTAGAGACACAGAAAGAGAGAGAGAGAGAGAGAGAGAGAAAGAGAGATAAAAAGAGAGAGAGAGAGAGAGACAGAGAGAGAGAGAGAGGGACAGAGAGAGAGTGAGAGAGAGGGACAGAGCGAGTGAGAGCGAGAGACAAAGAAAGAGATAGCGAGAGACAGAGAGTTAGAGAGAGAGAGCTCACTTGAGAGAGTGGCGCGAGAGCGACAGAGAGAGAGAGTGAGGGAGATGGAGAGGGAGGGAGAGAGCGGTAGAGAGAGAGCGAGGGAGCTGGAGGGGGAGGGAGAGAGCGGTAGAGAGAGAGGGAGATGGAGAGGGAGGGAGAGAGCGGTATATATAGAGAGAGAGATAGCGATAGGGAGAGAAGGAGCTGGAATGACAGAGAGAAAGGGGGAGAGAAAAAGAGAGAATGCTAGAGATTGTGAGAGAGAAAGAATACAGAAAAGAGATCGAGAGGGGAAGCGTGACGAGAGAGAGAAAGATCTCGGTAGAGAGAGAGAGAGAGAGAGAGAGAGAGAGAGAGAGAGAGAGAGAGAGAGAGAGAGAGAGAGAGAGAGAGAGAGAGAGAGAGAGAGAGAGAGAGAGAGAGAGAGAGAGATTGAGAGAGATTTACAGCAAAATAGACAAACATATTTGCGCTGAATTCTTGTATGCATGACCACTGCATATTTGACCACAGCTCGCCTAGCCGTCAATGGTAATTAACTTCAGGTTCTTATCTAGCGGTTATCAGTACCCCGCTGACCACTGCTATTGTCATATCGCTCGGCTCGTGGTCGGTGAAGCGTTATGATTGAGTGGTATCGGAAAATCTCGCGGTTGCTGGTCGTTGTATTTCTCGCGGGGGTGATGGGTTATTTGTGTGATCTTTACCTGGTGGCGCAGGTAAAGTTGGCAGTTCTATTTATGTTTTGAAAAAAGGGAGGTTATTTGTGTTGTTTATTTACATAATGTAATGTATATCTCGGGAACTTATGGCTTATTTTAAACAGGGATTAGAGTTTTATATTGAAATTAATATGGTCCAATATACATACAAGAATTTAGAGGTTTTAATTAAGTTTTGGGGTTAATTTTTAATAAAATTGATTGGGTGATTAGTATATTTTCTAAACCAGATTTTCACCAAACGCGTAAAGGATATACATGGGGTCGGGACTTCTGCTGAAGCGTACAAAAGTTTATTAATGCAATCCAAAAAGGGATTCTCGGGTTACCTCGAGAGATGGACTAAATCATTCTCTGTCATACTGACTTCTAGCTCGTCATCGAAGGGTCGATATGCTTGGAGTTCGATCACACCATGTGACCACCGCCGGTGTGCACAACCCGCGTCGAGGCCCGGCTCACGCGCCGACGTCCGGTTCGGGTCGCGTCGGACTGGTTCGCTCGCCGCCGCCGCACCGCCGCCGCCGCAGCCGCCTCTAGACCGGAAGTAGTCATCACGACAACCGGAAGTGGTCATCCAAACCCAAGAAAATAACCGCCAAGTTTTGAAAAAATGCGGTCCGATCTGGATCCAGCTTTTGACGTCATCAATATGGAGGTAGACTTTTTGTATAGTAAAAAATGACGTCATCAGCTGGATCCAGATCCATAAATACTACCTAAATTGCACATTGTATACTACTACAATCACTACCTACAATGTACTCCTGCAATGGGCTGATACACTACGAGTAAGGGGCCGTGGTAGCGCGGTGGTTAGCTCGCTCGCAAGCCGTTCTGATAGTCATATATTCGGATCCTCATCGAGGCCGGGATGTTTCGCAAAGTGACCTGGGGCTCCTATAGTCTGTCCGGAAATGAATGCCGTCATTCACGATCAATTATTTTGAAAACTGTCTGTTGCATCGTTATAAAAGTTTTCCTGCCGTCTTATATTTACCCCCACCACATGAATATGTCTTTGATAAGTCCAAAAACAACTTAAATCATCGAAAGCGGCGACATTTCTTTGATGTTTTGGTGAAAAACTAGTGATTTATCGCTAACAAACTTGTTTTACAGTAATGAATGCCCCGCCAATTCAGATGACGACACAAGGCGTATCCGGATTCGTATGGGAATGGGTGCAATAAAAGAAGTAGACAGGGTCGACTGCATTGCACCGGGTTTTTATCCCATATGGCTCAGTCTCTATCCGCAGTGCGGAAATCGTCGCACAAAGCACGAACTCCGTAGCTCCAGCGACGACCCTCGGGAGTCTCCGAAAAAATGCACTCGTGAAATGAAGGACGCGGCCCGGAATCGAACATACAACCTTCGGAGCCCGAGTCAGACGGCTTGACCTACCTCACCACGGAGACTCCCGAGAGGGGTGCAATGTGTAATGTTAGTAAAGACAGAGAATTTACAGAGGCATGGGTTAAATAATGTGTAAATTGACAGGAAAGTAGAAGGAATATATTTCTTACCTTATTTTTTATTTCCTTCTTGTTTCTTCAGCTGCTGGTTAATAATTGTACACAAGTATTCATGTTACTAGGATGCATTTAGCTTTTTATATTGAGTCCGTGAAAGCTTCCAAATAGATGTGCGTTAATGTGCGCATGGAGTAACCACAAATGATACCGCAATTTAGTCATGTGTCAATTTTTAAGGATCTGTTCAGCTGTCTGTGTAGTTTGTTCAAACGTACACATGGGTGACAGACCCGCTTTGAGTCTTCGTGAAAGATTGTCTACTCTGCTGTTTACTATTCAGAGACGGAACATGATTACCTATTTTGAACTATGAAAATAGTTGTCAGTGCCTCTGTAGTGGGCTTTCTTCTTAACGACCAAGATGTTGGTCCTCTTTTCATTGAAGTTTATAGATTGATTCGTATGCACGTGTGTTGTCCCTTAATTTGACAACGTGTTTGCTCTCACGTTTCTTGTTATGCCACAATATGTCAGATTCCACCGCAATAATACTCTTCTGTTGGTATTCAATGCGTTTAGTGTGTGTGTTTTTGTTTTCAGTACCAGTTGTTTGTCACCGCTGAGAGGCTTGCGGAATTGAAAATTCATCACTATGGAATACAAACTGTTGCCATTGACATTGTGCTGATGCTGTAATGTTTAGGGCCTGCAATTCGTCTGAATAGTTGGAGCAAAATATCACAGTAAGCATGCACATGGATTAAGGTCTGCGATCTGCTCAGACCTTAATCTGTGTCGGACGATTCCACTAGGTTGATGACTGCTCTCGGTTGCATAAAATTCAATCCATCCTTTCTCCAATAGTCCTCTTCCTCTTTCAACACATGGTCCTCACATTTTTCCAGTAACTTTTATCAATATGTAATAGCTCTGACTGGATTAGTATCTTGATGTCAGACAATTTGAATATAGTATTGTCAGCTGCCACCTGTCCTTTAATTTTAGCCCACACTAGTTCTATAGGGTTAAAATGAGAACGGTACGGCGGAAGTCTCAAGCACCCATGACGATGCTCTTCTATCAACTTGTCGATTTGACATTTCTTGATTTTTGGCGTCTGTTTTACAAGGGACAACAATTCTAGCTAGAAATGCGTTTCTGGAAATGGTATGTTTTCCATTCGGAGCCTTATCTTTATTGCTCCCTTTGTGCTCGATGCTGTAGGTATTTTGTTATCTTGGGCAACAACATTGATATCATGCATTGTCCATAATTGGACACGACGGTCTATCTAGGGATGGAAACTTTGATACGAACACGAGCCCAGCATTCCGTTGTAAGCCATTATGCGTATTACCAGCATGGGCCATGACCAAAAGCTGTCCTATACTACTGGGCACATATCGCTTTATCTGTCCATCCACTGATTGCCTTATGAATAGATGGACCATGAAAAGTATGTCAGAGTGGAACTAGATCAATAGATGGATCATTAACAGTATGTCAAAATGTGGAACTAGATCAACAGAGGAACCATCAAGAGTATATCTTAGTGTAGAACTAGATCTATATTATCTTTATATTCCCATTGTAAACTGAAGTGATATTCAATATCGATGATCTTAAAGCTAACACGGGGAACGATGTGTGGGGATTCCAGCCAAATTCTGGTGCCTCTTCAAAATCTTAGTGGGGCCTGGGGGACCAGCATGACTGAATGGGAAAGAGCGTTCGTTCTTAAACATCCGGTGTGCTGATGCCGAAGTAGCGGCTTCAACCCCTACACCGGACTGTTGGACTAAAATGTAGACTTCTCGTCCTTGACATGGGGACGTAAATTACAAGTATTTCAGAAGTTGCAGTGGGTTCGCCAGAAGGCGAAGGACACTGGAAATATGGAAAGCTAATCCTCACGCAAAAATCAATCAAGTACATTAGAATTAATAGCCTGTGTATGGACTACGCATGAGTTCAAAGCGAGCAAGCAGCATACAAAATACTGGGGCCCCTCCCAGAAACATGGAAATCGTTATAGCCCCTTAGACAAATAGTATCACCCACTAGAAGGCCTACAGTGCAAGTTGAGAACCACTGTTTGAGTGCAGCTTCCCTTGAGTTTGAAAAGTGCGCCCTGCCGGTATCATCCGGGTTTAGACCACCAGACAGAAGCTGTTTGCAAGAGAATTATTGTTTTGACTACGTCATGTTTTGTTTACTGCAGTTCTGGAATGTGACTGGTGGGATTAATTTCCCTCAGCATGGGGTTATTACGCTCTGAAATAGATTTGTGGATGTGTTACGGTAAAATATAAACCATAAAGATAATGAAACGCTACGTTCTGCAGCAGGGAGTGGCAACTGAACAGAATTGTGTATACTCAGTGGTATAGGGGAGACGCCGCAAAGAGTGGCCTGACGATTGGCTGTCGGTCAGGTGGTCTTTGGTTCGGATCCGAGTGGAGACAGATTGATTTATTTGGTTGTTTCGGGATTTGAGATTTAAATATTGAGCACAACCCACTACTGGCAACGCTGATCGTATTCTGGTATGAACCTAAGGCCTATCCACGTCAATGTGGAAGCACTATACTCGAGTTTCGCTCTCGTTTGAGCTCGTCAGTGGTGCATATCCTTGACCGGAACCGGAAACAAACCCCGGATAACTGGCGTGTGAAGCGGATGTGTAACCACTAGACCACGCGGCACACGCTGGACACGGCCAAATTATCACAACAGAATATTACGTCACCCATCGTAGGCTGTAGCTCAAGATTTGCCGATCGCCGCGACTGACGTCCGTCAATCGATGTGGACCCGAACGATCAGGTCTTCTCACTGGCAAGGCACACCAGGCCGCCTAAAGTCCAGCGAGCAATAATCAAATTTATTTATTTGGTTGTTTTGGATTTGAGATTTAAATATTGAGCACAACCCACTACTGGCAACGCTGATCGTATTCTGGCACTATACTTGAGTTTCGCTCTCGTTTGAGCTCGTCAGTACAGATTTTTAAAAAAAATATTTGCATGGATTTGCAGGTCGACCCAGCCTAAATGAGTACAAGAAATGTCTTGGTAAGTGAAGAGGGCTCACGTGGTATTGACCACATCTCCCCCGGAGTGCCAGTTGGCCAATGAAAATATGGGCCTACCACCATTTGCCGAATGCTCTCAAGGCTTGTTAGAGGGCTTGTTAGAGACTTCACTGTTGATGAACGGAAGAGAGTGGATGGAAGGGCCGAATGTAAGACGGGCCTGCGTGCCTAATTTATTGCCTTTTGAAAATAAAGTTCGTTCGTTGTTATTTCGGTTTGTGATATTGGACGGCCAGATCACTGTTGTCTGTGGTATTGGTTTATGATTGTATGATTGTGTGTGCCAGTGTGTGGTATAGGTTTATGATTGTGTGTGCCAGTGTGTTGTATGGGTTTATGATTGTGTGTGCCAGTGCGTTGTATGGGTTTATGATTGTGGGTGCCAGCGTGTTGCATGGGTTTATGATTGTATGTGCCAGTGTGTTGTATAGGTTTATGATTGTGGGTGCCAGTGTGTTGTATGAGTTTATGATTGTATGTGCCAGTGTGTTGTATGGGTTTATGATTGTGGGTGCCAGTGTGTTGTATGGGTTTATGATTAGGCGTGCCAGGGTGTAGTAGGGTGTTTCTGACTTGGTGTGTGGCCAGTGTGAGTATGGGATTGATGATGAGTTGTGCATTGTATGGTATGGCTTATGATCTGTGTGTGCACAGTGTGTTAGTATGGGTATATGATTGTGTGTGCCAGTGTCTGGTTATGGGTTTATGATTGTGTGTGCCAGTGTAGGTATGGCTTATGATTGTGTGTGCCAGTGTGTAGTATGGGTTTATGATTGTGTGTGCCAGTGTATGGTATGGGTTTGTGATTGTGTACGGTGGTCAGCACACTTATATTTGGTGGTCAGCTCACTTATGATTTTTGGTGATCAGCTCACTACTGATGTTAGTGGTGCAGCTCACTTATGATGTTTAGTGTCAGCTCACTTATGAAGTTTGGTGGTCCAGCTCACTTATGATGTTTGGGGTGTACAGCACAATTTGATGTTTTGGTGTATACGCTCCTTATGATGTTTGGTGGACAGCAACACTCTAGTGATGTTCGGGTGGACTATATCAATTATGATGTTGACTTGGTCAGCTTCACTTATGACTGTTTAGTGGGTCAGCTCACTAATCGATGTTTTCGTGTGGACAGCATCACTGATGAAGTTGGGTGGTCAAGCTCAATTATGATGTTTTTGGTGGACAGTCACACTTAATGATGTTTTGGTGGTCAGCTCACTTATGATGTTTCGTGGTCAGTTCACATATGATGTTTGGCTTCAGCTCAGACTTAGGATGTTTAGTGTTCAGCTCACTTATGAAGTTTGGTGGTCAAGCTCTCACTTATGATGTTTGGTGGACAGCACACTATGATGTTTTGGTGGAAAGCTCACTTATGATGTTGGCTGGACAGCCTCACTTATGATGTTTGGTGGACATCTCACTTATGATGTTTGGTGGACAGCACACTTATGAAGTTTGGTGGTCAGCTCACTTATGATGTTCGGTGGACAGCTCACTTATGATGTTTGGTGGACAGCTCACTTATGATGTTTGGTGGACAGCTCACTTATGATGTTTAGTGGTCAGCTCACTTATGGTGTTTGATGGTCAGCTCACTTATGATGTTTAGTGGTCCTCTCACTTATGATGTTTGGTGGACATCTCACTTACTTATGATGTTTGGTGGTCAGCTCACTTATGATGTTTGGTGGTCAGCTCACTTATGATGTTTGGTGGTCAGCTCACTTATGAAGTTTCGTGGTCAGCTCATTTATGATGTTTGGTGTTCAGCTCACTTGTGATGTTTGGTAGACAGCTCATTTGTGATGTTTAGTGGTCAACTCACTTATGATGTTTGATAGTCATCTCACTTATGATGTTTAGTGGTCAGCTCAATTATGATGTTTGGAGGTCAGCTCACTTATGATGTTTGGTGGTCAGCTCACTTATGATGTTTGGTGGTCAGCTCACTTATGATGTTTGGTGGTCAGCTCACTTATGATGTTTGGTGGTCAGCTCACTTATGATATTTGGTGGTCAGCTCACTTATGATATTTGGTGGTCAGCTCACTTATGATGTTTGGTGTTCAGCTCGCGTATGATGTTTGGTGTTCAGCCCACTTATGATGTTTGGTGGTCAGCTTACTTATGATGTTTGGTGTTCAGCTCACTTATGATGTTTGCTGGAAAGCTCACTTGTGATGTTTAGTTGTCAACTCACTTATGATGTTTGATAGTCAGCTCACCTATGATGTTTAGTGGTCAGCTCACTTATGATGTTTGGTGGTCAGCTCACTTATGATATTTGGTGGTCAGCTCACTTATGATGTTTGGTGGTCAGCTCACTTATGATGTTTGGTGGTCAGCTCACTTATGATGTTTGGTACTCAGCTCACTTATGAAGTTTCGTGGTCAGCTTACTTATGATGTTTGGTGTTCAGCTCACTTATGATGTTTGCTGGAAAGCTCACTTGTGATGTTTAGTTGTCAACTCAATTATGATGTTTGATAGTCAGCTCACCTATGATGTTTAGTGGTCAGCTCACTTATGATGTTTGGTGGACAGCTCACTTATGATGTTTGGTTGTCAGCTCACTTATGATGTTTGGTGGTCAGCTCAATTATGATGCTTGGTGGTCAGCTCACTTATGATGTTTGAT
This sequence comes from Cepaea nemoralis, assembly GCA_014155875.1. Taxonomy (NCBI): domain Eukaryota; kingdom Metazoa; phylum Mollusca; class Gastropoda; order Stylommatophora; family Helicidae; genus Cepaea; species Cepaea nemoralis. The sequence goes on along the minus strand of JACEFZ010010953.1, from coordinate 39,596 downwards.
AGTCATATCATTTATGATGTTTGGTGGACATCTCACTTATGATATTTGGGGGTCAGCTCACTTATGATGTTTGGTAAACAGGTCACTTATGATGTTTGGTGGTCAGCTCACTTATGATGTTTGGTGGTCAGCTCACTTATGATGTTTAGTGGTCAGCTCACTTAAGGTGTTTAGTGGTCAGCTCACTTATGATGTTTGGTGGTCAGCTCACTTATGATGTTTGGTGGTCAGCTCACTTATGATGTTTGGTGGTCAGCTCACTTATGATGTTTGGTGGTCAGCTCACATATAATGTTTGGTGGTCAGCTCACTTATGATGTTTGGTTTTCAGCTCACTTCTGAAGTTTCGTGGTCAGCTCACTTATGATGTTTGGTGGTCAGCTCACTTATGATGTTTAGTGGTCAGCTCACTTAAGGTGTTTAGTGGTCAGCTCACTTATGATGTTTGGTGGTCAGCTCACTTATGATGTTTGGTGGTCAGCTCACCTATAATGTTTGGTGGTCAGCTCACTTATGATGTTTAGTCGTCAACTCACTTATGATGTTTGATAGTCAGCTCACTTATGATGTTTAGTGGTCAGCTCACTTATGATGTTTGGTGTTCAGCTCACTTATGATGCTTGGTGGTCAGCTCACTTATGATGTTTTGTGGTCAGCTCACGTATGATGTTTGGTGGTCAGCTCACTTATGATGTTTGGTGGACAGCTCAATTATGATGTTTGGTGTTCAGCTCACTTATGATGTTTGGTGTTCAGCTCACTTGTGATGTTTGGTGGACAGCTCACTTGTGATGTTTAGTTTTCAACTCACTTATGATGTTTGATAGTCAGCTCACTTATGATGTTTAGTGGTCAGCTCACTTATGATGTTTGGTGTTCAGCTCACTTATGATGCTTGGTGGTCAGCTCACTTATGATGTTTTGTGTTCAGCTCACGTATGATGTTTGGTGGTCAGCTCACTTATGAAGTTTCGTGGTCAGCTCACTTATGATGTTTGGTGGTCAGCTCACTTATGATGTTTGGTGATCAGCTCACTTATGATGTTTGGTGGTCAGCTCACTTGTGATGTTTGGTGGTCAGCTCACTTATGATGTTTGGTGGTCAGCTCACTTATGACGTTTGGTGGTCAGCTCACTTATGATGTTTGGTGGTCAGCTCACTTATGAAGTTTCGTGGACAGCTCACTTATGATATTTGGTGGTCAACTCACTTATGTTGTTTGGTGTTCAGCTCACTTATGATGTTTGGTGGTCAGCTCACTTGTGATGTTTGGTGGTCAGCTCACTTATGATGTTTGGTGGTCAGCTCACTTATGATGTTTGGTGGACAGCTCACTTATGATGTTTGGTGTTCAGCTCACTTATGATGTTTGGTGTTCAGCTCACTTATGATGTTTGGTGGTCTGCACACTTATGATGTTTGGTGGTCAGCTCACTTATGATGTTTAGAGGTCAGCTCACTTATGATGTTTGGTGGTCAGCTCACTTATGATGTTTAGAGGTCAGCTCACTTATGATGTTTGGTGGTCAGCTCACTTATGATGTTTGGTGGTCAGCTCACTTATGATGTTGGTGGTCAGCTCACTTATGATGTTTGGGTGGACAGCTCACTTATGATGTTTGGTGTTCAGCTCACTTATGATGTTTGGTGTTCAGCTCACTTATGATGTTTGGTGGTCTGCACACTTATGATGTTTGGTGGTCAGCTCATTTATGATGTTTGGTGGTCAGCTCACTTATGATGTTTGGTGGTCAGCTCACTTATGATTTTTGGTGGTCAGCTCACATACGATGTTTGTTGGTCAGCTCATTTATGATGTTTGGTGGTCAGCTCACTTATGATGTATGGTGGTCAGCTCACTTATGATGTTTGGTGTTCAGCTCACTTATGATGTTTGGTGGTCAGCTCACTTATGAAGTTTCGTGGTCAGCTCACTTATGATGTTTGGTGTTCAGCTCACTTATGATGTTTGGTGGACAGCTCACTTGTGATGTTTAGTGGTCAACTCACTTATGATGTTTGGTAGACAGCTCACTTATGATGTTTAGTGGTCATCTCACTTATGATGTTTGGTGGTCAGCTCACTTATGATATTTGGTGGTCAGCTCACTTATGATGTTTGGTGATCAGCTCACTTATGATGTTTGGTGGTTGCCATATGTCAAAGAACGACACAAAAAGGCAAACATCCCAAAGCTCATGTTCAGAAAACTGATCTGGCATCACGGCCATTTCAGAAGATTGCTGTGGATATTGTCGGTCCACTAAATACTACTGCTGATCGTGGTAATCGATTCATCTTAACCATGATTGATCTCTGTACTCGTTGGCCAGAGGCTATTCCACTCAAACACATTACCAGTAGATCCATCCTAGATTCATTATTATTATTAATTTTCAGCAGGATAAGATTCCCTGGATGTATATTGTCTGATAGAGATAGTCAGTTCATATATGCGTCTACCCAAGCGGCAAAGAATATATTAGGTATTCCACAAGTCTTTGGTTCACCTTGGCACCCAATGACCAATGGGGTCAATGAAAATTAGAACGGGGTCCTTAAACGAACCCTAGCAAAAGTTGCAGCTGAGTGACCTAAAGATTGGGATATTCTGTTGCCTGCAGTACTATTTGCATACCGTGAGGCACCACAATTAAGTATGGGTCTTTCTCCGTTTGTGCTTGTATATGGCGCACATCCGCGTGGTCCATTGATGGTATACAATGACATGCTGACAAACAAAACATATGACCACCCAAAAAGAGAAGCCTATGAAAATGGTTACTCAGTTGAGAGGTAAAATCATAACGGCTTGTCAAATTGCGAAATCTGCACTCGAAAAAGCGGGAGATAAATACAGGCAATATGATAAAAGAAATGCCAAGACAATAGTCTTTAAAGAAGAAGACGAAGTTTGGTTGTTACTACCCGACCCTCGTGATTGTCTTGTTACTTCATGGCAGGGTCCAGTCAGAGTCATTAGAAAAGTTAGTGGCGTTGATTATTTCATTGATGTAAAAGGAAAACATAAAATGTTCCACATTATATATGTTAAATCCATACGTTACACGTGACACTGACACACCACAGGCGATACAGCAAATACCACACAGAGTAGCAGCGGCGTGCTGGGTGATTAATGAACAAGAAGAAGACGCCATTGCACAACAAATAACAACTCCAACAATTAATAGTGACAACGGTTGGCAAGCTATACAAATAAATCAAAACCTATCAACACACGATAAAGATCAACTTATGTCAGCAATACAAGAATTTAATACTATTTTTTCTGATAAGCCGGGACAGACATCGCTTATCAATCACAAAATCACATTACTTTCTGATATTCCAGTGAAAGTGAAACCATATCCTATTCCAATACATTATCTGGATAAAGTTACAGCTGAAATATCTGAACTAGATCAAAGTGGTATCATTAGAAAGTCCATTTCAAATTACTGTTCTCCTGTAGTAATAGTGAAAAAGAAAGATGGTTCACTGCGTCTGTGCGTCGACTATAGAAAAGTAAACGCGTTAACACTTCTCGATGCAGAACCAATGCCAAATATTGATGAATTAATCGAAGGCATGGCAAACTCTAAACTATTTTCCAAGATTGATCTTACCAAGGGATATTGGCAAATTCCCATGGATGAAGATTCCATGCATATCACAGCTTTTAGTACTCCTTTGGGTTTGTACGAATGGGCATATCTTCCATTCGGTCTGCAAAATGCACCAAGCACATTTATGCGCATGATGAGAAAATTGCTACATGGTATTTCCAATGTTGCTACTTACATGGATGATATTGTATCCATACTGAGGACATAGACACACATGTTAAGATTTTAAAACAAGTATTTCAGAAAATACAACAACACGGTCTCAAAGCTAAGCCGAGCAAGATTGAAATAGGTTTCACTAAAATACAACTTCTTGGTCATAGAATTTCTGATGTGTTTCGTAAAACAGATCCACAGGTGGTTACCAAAATTCTCAACATTAAACCACCCACCACTAAAAAAGAACTTAGAAGTCTGTTAGGTCTCATTAATTACTATCAAAAATGTATTCCTAATTTTGCTGATATGACAGCAACATTTTCTGAACTTCTGAAGAAAGGTCAGCCTACGAAAATTATCTGGACAAATGATCATGAAAAACTATAGCAGCAGATCAAAACTCTCTTCAGTACTTATCCTATTCTGAAACTACCTGACATTTCAAAAGATTTCGTGTTGCAGACAGACGCGAGTTTTCATGCAATTTCAGCGGTGTTACTTCATATACATGACTGGCAAGTTACATCCTATTCTCTATTTCGGTAAGAAGCTGTCAGATACACAGAGAAATTACGCTATCACTGAACTTGAAGCTTTAGCTTTAATTGAGAGTATTGAGAAATTCACAAGATATCTCCTTGGGAGGAAATTTCTAGTTCTATCTGACAATAAACCATTGCAAATCTTTAAATCTGGTCATCCTAAGAATTCCAGAATACATCGATGGTCACTTCTTTTACAGGATTATGAGTTCGATATCTGTCATATTCCAGGCAAGGACAATAACTTGGCAGATCTTCTTAGTCGACTCTAGATGGTTTACACGGTGGTTTCCTTTTCTTATTATTTGTCTGCGTTCGTTCATATATTATTTAGGCCAATGGATTTATGTTACAGATACACCCGATTGGATAGCAATTTGCATAACAAACAACAAAGTATTTTGTCACAGTATTATTCGTTTGTATACATATGTTGTTAATTTTGTTTATTGGCAGAGACATTATGAAGCTAGTCGTCATATTCATATGATCGAGGCGATGATTGTGCTATTTCCTACTATTCACTGTGGAGATGAACTTTACTGGATCGAATGAATTCGGGTTGATTACATTTGGTTGACATTTTAGATATGGAACTTTGACATTCTTCAATAATTTGTTCTATATTCCACACGTAAATCGCGACGATTGTGATTAATAGGATTATGAACTGAACACTTATATATTGTGTTAATCATATTAACTATCTTAGCGTGGTTTAGCTAAGAACGATACAAATAGTAATTTTATTACATGTACGTCAATTGATAACTGTGCATTGAGATATTCAGTTATTAGCATAGTGAAATGAAGAACTATGGATTGTGATATGATCATTATTGACTGTGTTATTTAGGTTAATTTAAATTGATTGCACATAATTTAAAGTTAGTATAATTAAGTGTTTACGTTCTTCGGTTGTTATAATTTATTGATTAAGAGTACTATAATTAGGTAATTATCCTGATCGCTGTCAACAGATTCAAGTACGATGTTTAGCTCACAGATGAAGATTAAGCCACATTATAATTACGCCATTATTTGCCATTGCATTGTTGAGTCAACAGATATACTATATAGGTCTACAACTAGGGCAGAATACCACTACGTCTATAACGAAGGCAGATGACCTCACTATATATATATATATATATATATATATATATATATATATATATATATATATATATATAATATATATATATATATATATATATATATATATATATAATATATATATATATATATATATATATATATATATATATACGATACAAACTTAGCAGTTGATAGATAAGCAGCGATAGCTATAGAGCATTCACTAGTACTGACGGTTTGGTACCTTTGAATTATACACGTCCCCTTACTCCGGTTATTTAGCTAAAGTTAGGATGCATGTCTGAACTGACAAATGAGGACTAATTTGTTATAGTTAGTACAGCCTCCCCATGGGTTGTCTACACGACGTCTACCGCGGGATTGTAGACATGTGTGCGTGCCCGTCGTATAATAATTTTTTATTATCATTTTGTATGTGATTAATAGGGGGCCATACTGTCTTATTTAGCATAGCATATAACTCATTACGTCTGCACTGCTATTTTTCAGGTTAATTGATCGCAATTTAGAAAATGATTTCATCATTTTAAAGGGGAGGGGGGCATAATGTCATATAACTGGTGCCCGAGAATTACGTCACAGAAAGTACGTAGAGAATCCTAGAAGCCGAAAGCTCAGAGAAACTAGGAGACAAGTTGTCAACAGAGAGAAACGTCACGTTGACGTCAATTAACAACAAACAGACGTTGTGGAGTTCTCGACAGAGAAGTCCGTGCAGTTGTGATTCTATAGCAAATTGGCCTGCCTACGGCATTGTTGGCATTTATCAGTGGCTATTAAGAGAACAACGGAAAGAAGGAGGTTATAGAAGATTAATAGCGCCACATATTCAGAAACAGCGGGCAGGAACCTAGACAGAATCTATGCAGCAGCGAAAGCAGCCGGTGTAAATGAAAGAAGGAGATGTACAGAGGCATAGCAGCAATGGCGAACATTTTTAACAAGTTTGATTGTATTTGAAAATATGTATTCCTGTACCTAGAACTTAAATGCCCGCCTGGTAACAACAGGCACTTTAAGTGTACAAGAGGATATGATATTTGTTACAACCACCAGTGTCAGCTGTCAGATTAAAACAGCGTTCGTATTGTTCAACCAAGACGTTACTTCGTCTTTTGAGTTCACAGTTGGCTCCAGTTGCTGTTAACTTGACTAGTTATCACTGCGAGCCAAATCTATATATACCTGCTGTTTGGTTTGTAAAGTTATTAGACAAAGTATACTCATGAAGAGGAACCTACAGTCTGGCAGTGGTCAGCTCACTTATGATGTTTGGTGGACAGTTCACTTATGGTAATTGTATAGACCAATCAGCACTGGATAAATGGCGTGATCAACATCAAACCAGCCACCATTAATTCCTAGAAGCCTGGTTTCCATTTAAAGCTGGGTGTACCTATAGTGCATTCACATTTGTTTGCCTCGATATAAAAATCCATATCTCAGTAACCAACTGAGGGAAAACTATGAAATTTAGCAGATAACCTTATCATCATGTCCACCCAACAAACAAACAAAAATTTTGTTCTGGAGATTGTACAGCAGATTTCAATGGTTGTTTATATGCGGTATATAATTTACGGGTCAGAGATTAAGTTCATAATTTTAAATGTATTACACCAGAGCCAGACAATCAGTGTTCAATGTTGAATATTCTTCGTGTTTCACGGGATTGGCCTTATGCCAAGAATCCCGCGCTGTTTAAACTGGGAGTTTTCAGAGGTGTCGTCAAAATCTGGGTTATTTCATGAAATCTGATTTTTTTTTTTTTTTTAAATCTTACCACTTATTGCTAACATTGAAATGTGTGAATATTTTTCAATGGGATTGAATGCGAAATTGTGTATACACTTCAAAGCATCGCTATGAACTTGTACACATATTTTTGTCAAGAAGCTGATGGCAGGAAACTGTTTTACACTATTACAAATTCCGAAAAAAGAACAGTGCATGCATTGGGTTTGAGTAAACGGTCATTTCGTCGACACACTCTTGATTGTCCATGTTTTGATCTTGTTCTACACAAAGACATACTTTTGGTAATCTATCTATTGATCTAGTTCTACACTAAGACATACTCTTGAAAGTCCATCTATTGATCTAGTTCTACACTCTGACAAATCCCAGATCGCCCATCTCTCGATCTAGATTTACATTCTATGCATGTCAAACGAGACAGTAAACAACCAACCAAACACTAACACTTCAGCGTGTGCCTGGTTAAAGAAATGTCTGAACATAAACTAGCAAGACAAGGTCATTTATACACGGGTTCTCTCCCGGGCGGGCGTAATAACCATTCACATATATTGTGCTGCCCATCGTATCTTAGATATACTCGTAATTTACAATTGTGTTCGTAAGTCAAGGAGCTGTTTCCAGCCAATCACGTCGATGGTCCTCTGGCTGGAGAACAAATGGCCCATACATGCTTTTGTGCATTCGCTCGGTTTGAACTCAATCGTAGTACACACACGTGCCACTGCTTAAATTATAAAGGTTGCTTATTTGTAGATTGATTGGAGAGGGGGAGGAGAGCTCTGCAATACACACTCTGCGGAAGTGGAACTCGGAACCGGGTATCAATGAAGAAAGTCTTTACATTAGCCTCAATGGCACATACACCTCTGAAGGCCCATGCCACATGAACGTCAATGGGATGTCTCCAGAACTGGACCTCAGTTCTTCCACCTATCCAACACGCAAACCAACCACCAGCCAGCCAAGACACCAACATAAAAATCCATTAACCACCCACCCACCAATAACCAACCATCCACCCACCCACCAATCAATCAAGCAACCAACAAACAACCATCCAATCAACACCCAGCCAAGGACCCACTCAATCTACCATCCAAGCAACCAATCAACCAGCCAACCAACCAACAACCAACCATCCAAGCATCTATTCGACAACCAAGTCACCCAACCAACCAACCAACCAACCAATCAATCAACCATCCAATCAACCACCTAGCTAACCAACCAGCCAACCAATAAACCAACCACCCACCCACCCAATCTACCATCCAAGCAAGCAAGCAAGCAACCACCCAACCAAACAATCACCCAATCAACTAAGAAACCATCCGACAACCAACCAACCAACCAACCAACCAACCAACCAACCAACCAACCATCACCTATCCTAATCAAGTAATCACTAAATGTCGTTTGCCCGGAGTGCAGACTTGTGGAGAAATTAAACTGTGGGAAATCACGTGGCAGAATGGATACGGGCGCTATTTCTTAAACTTCCGGTGCGTTGATATCGAGGTAAGGGGATCTCTCCCTACATCAGTCAGTTGTACTTTAACATTGACTTCTCGTTCTTGACTTAGGGACGTAAATTACCTATACCTCAGAAGTCGGAGTGGGTTCGCCTGATAGCGAGGGACACTGGTTATCGGGAAAGCTGCTCCACACGCAAATATCAGTCCAATATGGTCTATGCTAGAGGGAAAGCAAGCGAACAATACAAAGAAGAAGAAACATAAACTGTGAAATTGTTGTGTTTCTCACGAAATCATATTCCAATGTCTAGGGATTTAGTTGTTTCTTAATTGAACCTTAGTAATGTGTCTTTGTTGGGCAGCCAGTGTTTCTGCTGGAGGTGAATGATGCACTTGTCATATCTTCAGGACGTGAAATCACTTCTTTAATGGTATTGTTGCGTGCGGAAAATAGGGTCAGGTCGAGAGAAGGGGAGAGAAAGAGGAATAGAGATAGTGAAAGAGAGAGAGAAACAAATGGAGAGAGAGAGAGAGAGAGAGAGATAGAGAGAGAGAAAAAATAAAATAAATAGGGAGATGAAGTGCTAGAGTCAGAGAGGAAGGGAGATAGGGCGAGACAGAGAAGGGTGATAAGAACAGAGAGAGGAGAGAGAAGGAGAGAATGAGAGAAATAGGGAGAGAGGGTGAGAGAGGGAGAGAGACACAGGGAGACGGAGAGAGAGGAAAAGGGAGAGAGAGGAAGAGAGGGAAAGACAAAGAGAAAGGGAGAGTGAGAGCTTCGGCAAAAAAGAAAGGAAGACCGTCAGACAGACATGTTGAGAGACAGATAGGTCGGTAACAGTGGTGGATTGGTCAGGCTGCCCTCTTACTCGATGGCAAGTGGACCCCGTGGGACCCTGATGAAGCGGA